>BMAV01003846.1:0-58512 GCA_019973955.1 Trichonephila inaurata madagascariensis | reverse complement strand
ATGTTAAATTTTTAATTTTTTAATTTTGTTAATTATATTTTATGCTGTTTTTTTTTTATGTTAAGAAATATCTTTAAATGTGATGCCAAATTAATATATAATAAAAGTGTAAACACCTACATTATTTTCTTACTCTGCATGCATTATCGCGGGAATCGAATTTTTTCAAACATGTCCTACCGTGTGGCACACTGGATCATATTGGTAGATTGGTTTTACACGCCACAACTAAGAGGCTGTCGACCCCTGCTTTAAATCTTTCCTTTCCCATATATTGTCGAGAGAATTATTCTATGCACATAAATTTGCTTAAAAAAATTAATAACTGTCAATAATTTACAATTATACATGATGAGATACAAGTCAAATTATATTTTCAGAGAGAGAGAGAATAATGATATTTTCTTTTACAATCTAAAACTTTTTAAAAAAAATTTTCCCTTTGTTTTTCAAAAATTTTTAAATACATTATTTGATAATGGATTTGAATTTTTGGGACGCGTCATTCTCTGTTTTTTGGTTTTTAAAACCATTTATATACTTTTTTTTAATTATTGATCAAATATTTTTAAATTATAACTTTTTCCCCCCTCACCCTGATTAAATTTCGAAAATGGAAGTTAATTTATTTTTTTGCGCCATCACAACCTCTCTTGGGAATCAATTTCTGCAATACTTGTTCTCACAGGAACTCTCTTCTCAACAACAACAAAATGACTATCAAATTTCAAGTCTATAGATCCAATAGTTCAAAAACGGAAGCTTTTTATCTGTACACCCCCGCAACTCCCCATTGAAGTCCATTTCCATTTAACCCTTTTAGCGGATCTGTACTCAATGAAAGAAATACACTAGCCACATATTTCAATTTGGGGGTTTGTTTCGCAACCCGGGGTTTAAAGGGTTAAATGGATAAAATTTAATATTTTTTGGGGCACTTAGATTAGAAAAAGTATAAAAATTGTTTTAAGAATAGTATTACAAAAATTTTTTGATTTTTTTGAAAAAATGAACATAGAAAACCATTTTTCAAAATTTTCCCTTTTTTGGAAAATGCTTTTTTATAAAATATTTTTCCTTTTCTCAGAATTCCCAAGATTTAACTAGAATTTTAGAAACATATAACTTTGAAAAAGGGTTTATCCATGTTTTAAACAACAGAGGGGGGAAATTTTAAGAAAAAAAAACCAAAATTTTTTCAATGGGTTGTAACCTGAAAAAAAAATGTGAACTTTTTAAAAATAATAGTTTAGCCCTAGAGATGTTGTTTTTATAAGGGAAAATATTATTATAAAGAAACATTTTTCACATAAGGAGAACATTTTAAAAAGATTATTCTAAGTTAATTTTTGCCATAATAATGTTTTTTTAAATAATTTTTTGTAAAAAATGTCCTTAAAAAAATTTTTTCCGTATTCAAATCAAATGACACTAAATATCATGAAAATTATCCATTTTATTCGTTTTAAAATCACGGTTCCGAACGTAGTCGGATCCCCGTTTTTCTTAAAAATGATTACCATTTATCTACAAAAAAAATTTTTAAGACATCCAGGGGGGGACCAACGATCCCAAACCCCCCTAAACCCCCAATTTCCCACACGCGGCCCATTTGGGCCTTTTTTAAGGGGCCCGGGTTTTGGGCCCACCTAAAAACCGTTTTTAAAAAAAATTTGGGGGGGAAATTTTTTTTAAAAAATCAAAATACGTATATCAATTATCCCTTTTTGGTCGATGTCGAAAGGGTGCAAATTGATATTTTTTTTTTCTTCTGATTCCCGATAATTGACAACAGGGGAAAAGTAAGGGCCTTTTTAAAGGAGTGATACAAATTTTTTAACCCATTTTCAAATATCTTGCAAAACAAAAAAATATTCAAAAGAAAATAGATTGTTTCAAGACGATTGGGAAGTAATATTTTTTTGTGTGAAAAAAAAGCATTTGGGTTTAGGGGAATTTTTTTGTCAAAAGAAAGTATTGTATTTAAAAAATACCCAATCCCAAAAGACACTTTTTCCTCGAAGATCTCTTTCCCGGGGGAAAAAGGTTTCTTTTTCTTTCCCAAAAGCAAAAGTGTTTTGCCAGTGGTACATCACACCGGGGAACAAAGACATATCCTGTATTTGTTTGTTATTGGTGATCATATGAAACCATTTATACCGATGCAGAAATTGTGAAGGAGTAATTATTAAATGCTTCCAATTTAGAAAAATTTAGTGACAGCATTAAAAAAATATATAAAGTAATAACTAAAAAACGAAAAATAGGAGTTTTAATGCTTTGATCAGTTTTCGCATTTTAAATTTTCTGTTATCTTGGTCTTAAAGCATCCCCCCCCTTCCATTAACTTGATGTTGCGGGCCCGGCAGAAAAAAAAGGGTTTAGTACCCCCGGGGTAAGACCCAAATTTTAAAATTTATTGATAAACGATGCCTAAATATATATAAATGTTATTTGCTTTGTAGAAATTCCCCCGGGAAACTTTTTGGGTATGTAAAGCATAAGGTTTTTTATGGTTCCTTTTCCCGAAAATATTCCCCACAAACATGCATTCATTAATAACGTATTAAATTTCAAAAGCCGTTATCCACCCGTTTTGCTGGGTAGAGGTACGCAAAGAGCGTATTTGTGGAAATGACTTCCAAGGAGGGGCTGCGAGGGCAAAAGTTTCCGTTTTTTGAATTATTGCACCCACAGACTTGAAACTTGAAAAACATGTTTCTTTTGTTGAGTAAAGATATACTAAGGACGAGATTTGTGAAAATTGATTCCAAGGAGAGGGAAGTCTTGGATTTTAAAAAAATAAATGTATAATTTCGTTTTAGTAATTTAATTTCTGTTTTTATATCAAGAGGTGACAGCTGTAAGAATGTTTTTCAAAACTTTTGAAAGCTTAATGCCAGGACTTAAAAATAATGATTAACTTAAAAAATATATATATACTGTAAAATCCGGGTATAATGCGCACTTTTAACACAAAAAATAAGATCGAAATTTAAGGGTGCGCGTTATACGCCAGGTATAGAAACGATAGCTTCAAAAAATTTTTTAAAAAAAAAGAGCATAAAAATTATATACATATATCGGAATACTGCTTATTTAAAAGAAATAACATACCTAATGAACATAAAGGGTTATAGTTCTAGAAATATACTATATCTTCGAAATCCTGGGACTTTTCCTCAAATAAATGACTTCAAAACGTAATAGCATCACATACATGCATTGTACGTTTCTTCGTAAACCAGAGGGTACGTGTTATATAGCGAATATATCTAAAATTTAAAAGATGCTGCTTGAAAGTATAGGTGTGCATTATACTGTATCTTACGGTACCGACTAATTTTCAAGAGTACGGGTCTATGAGTTTCAGAGATCTCGTGATGAGAGAGTGAGTCACTTTTCTTTTATACAGTCAGGCCTCTATTTTAAGAACCTCTATTTTACGAATTTCTTTATTTAGCGAACTTTTCCTGGAACCTAGAATATTATGATTTTCTCCGTAAAATAACCTCCAAATAGCGAAGTGCATTTTCTATTCAACGAAATTTTTTTCTTGTGATTCGTTTTTTTCCTTCCAATTTTTAAAATATTTCTGCACCTTCGTATGATGAAATAGATGATAAAATCATTTGAAACAATTAGACGCGAATTACAGTGTGTAGTAGGGGTCGACAACCTTTTAGTAGTGGCGTGCCATGCCAATCTACCGATATGATTCAGCATGCCACACAGCAGGACGATTCCCGTGATAATGCATTCAGAATTAGAGAATAGAAGTCAATAATATAGATTTAAAGCTTTATTATATATTAATGTTGCACCAGTTGAAGCTATTATTAACAAATAAATAAAACAACATAAAATATAACTATTTGTTCAACAAAAATTTTTAAAACTTAAAACTGAACATATATTATGAATTTTTAAGCATATTTATAAAAACAAGTAAGATAAAAAATAGTTTTTAAGTCAATTCCTACTTAGATCAACAACGAAAAATTTTATTTTATAGCTACTTTTTATTAAATAGTTACAATTAATATAAATATGTATATACATAGGACAGAATCACAACATTAAGTGGTAATTAGTTTTTTTAATTATCATTAAAGTATCGTATTGTCCTTTTAATTTCAGTCCAACTAAATGCTTTAATACGTGAGAAAAAAACCTTTTCACAAGTTTTGACACAAGTCGCCAAAAGGGTCGCTAAGTCGCCAACGTGGCTGTATTTGTAATTCCTTAAATAATTAGTTTTAATCAATTAATTTTTATTAATTATAATTAAATTATTGTGTTGTCATCCAAAATGATCCTGTGTATAAAATTTCAGCTCAATTCATGGCTTTAAAATGTATTTTATTAACGATTGAAAATTCCACCAAGATAAATAAATAAATATACAAATATATAAATAAATAAATAACGACAGTGCGAGCTAATAGTAGGAATTGAATAAGAAATAGACAACATAAAATATAAGTACTTTCCATCATTATCGTTAAACAAAAAGGTAAATAAAATTTTTAATTCGAACCTAGGGCTTGAACCTTTCTATTTTTATACCACGTTTGAGGTATAATTTGAAACTTTAAATTTGACACGTTTTTGAGCATTCAGTTGTTAAACAATTTCTTTTTCATTTGAGAAAAGATTTTTTTACTTTGATTTGTAGAACCAAAAGTGGAAATCAGATTACATATCAGATCAGAATTTTCTCTCCAGCAATGATATTCAATAATTTATACAATAGTTGTAAATATATCTATTTAGTTATCTTTCAGATTATTTCGTTCTTCCGTAAATGTCCTTGTCTCAGAAGATGTTCGTCAAATATGTGGATCTATTACAAATTTATCAACTTCCATCCACTCAAAAATTAACAAATTTGTGAAGTAGTGGAGAGTGCCACTGAGAATTGCACTGCGTGCCACATGTGGCACGCGTGACATAGGATGCTGACCCTTGGTGTGAAGAAAAAATGACCAAAGGAGTTTTTGGTGCATAGCAAATAGAAAAGGCACATTATGAGAAAATACTTTTTTCAAATAAAATTAACAGATTTTACTTGGAATTAAATTTAAGGACGCATGTGGTAAAATAGGCTTAAAATTACTGATTATAAAAAAATTATGTTTAAGGTATCGGAATACGTTCGGAACCGTGATTTTTCAAAAGCACATAAATAGATAATTTCCATGATATTTAGTGTCACTTAGATTAGAATACATGTATAAAATTGTTTTAAGGACATTTTGACAAAAAAATTATTTAAATGCAATATTTTGGGAAAAAATTAATTTACAATAATCTTTTTTTAAAATGTTCTCCTTTTGTGAAAAATGCTTCTATTATAATAATATTTTGCCTGTATATAGCTCAGACCCTTCTACAGAGGCTCAACTAGAATTTTTGAAATATATAACTTAGAAGTGGATTTATCCATATTTTACTACAGCAGATCAAAGAAATTTTAAGAAAAAAAAACGCCGATAATTATTTCAATTGATGGTAACTCTGAAAATAATGTGAATTTTTCAAAACTTCTAGTTAAGCATCTGTAGAGAGGTCTGAACTATATACAGGCAAAATATTATTATAATAGAAGATTTTTCACAAAAGGAGAAAAAAGATTATTCTAAGTTAAGTTTTTGCTAAAATATTGTATTTAAATAATTTTTTTTTGTCAAAATGTCCTTAAAACAATTTTATGCATCTATTCTAATCTGAGTGACCCTAAATATTATGAAAATTATCTATTTATGCGCTTTTTTAAAATCACGGTTTCGAACGTAGTCGGATACCTTAAAATTACTTGTAGGCCTAAAATTAGAAAACGTCATTAAAATTCATTAATTTTATAACATAAAATTATTCTTTTAAAGTTGAAAATACGGTGTATTTTTGAACGATGCTTTTTTTTTTCCTTCTTGTTTTCCTTGCACATTTCTTTTTGATGGATAAGTTATAAAAATAAATTGATATTAATTTAAAAATATAAAACAGTGAATAATTACTATTTTAATATATATAGTGTCTATGTATATAAAATTTGGTTTATGTAGTTTATAAAGTATATTGAAAGATGATTCTCTATTTAAATAAAAATATATATATAGTATATATAAGAAATATGAAAATCATTTTAAAAAAGCTTTTTTGTAAGAAAAGAATGTGTAGAACTAAGCCTTTGCAGACACGACAAGTTCCCAAATGTGAGAGCCATTTCAAGGTGTCACGATTTACTGGCGGCCCTCGCTACCAAATTTTGACGCTTGAATTACTTTTAATTCAAGCTCTCGTTGGATGCTAAATATAGCCGTGATTTAATTTTGTCGAGAGTACCAAAGCGAAATTGATATTTAAGGGATCTTTTACATGCCACATAATCGTACGACATGCATGTCAACTATTTTTGCGTCCAGAAAATCTATCAATTCTATCCGGGATCAAATTTCCAACCTTGGGCTTGCGAAGCCGGGCACTCTATCTCTTAGCCACGGAGCCGACATTTAAGTAGAGTAAATAATAGAAATTAAAGCACAACTGATAAGAAAGACTTATATCAAACTAATGAGTGAGTGAATGAGAGTTATATTAACTGAACTTGGTGGCGCAACATCTCCTGAGGGCCAAGGCCTACTGTGCCTACCTCAATTTACGTGACTTTAGGCACTGAGGTACATGCGCAGATGTTTCGGTCAAGTAGTCAGTCTGACGCGAAACCTCCAGGGTTTAGTTTCCAAGCAAGCTTGATATTCATTTATCAACCCACTGAAGGGATGAAAGGGTGAATTGATCTTGCCAAAGCTGGTATTTGAACCCCGGACCTGTGACGTGGAAGCGAGATACACTACCACTCAGCCACTAGGCTTCATTATATTGAAGTCGTACCATAAAGCTGTCCGAGCCCGATCGGCAACGAAGTTCATAATTTTGAATCAAGGCCAAGTGACCAAGATGACACTTGATCTGACACCCTTCTCTCCTAGCTTCCACACCGCACCAACGGGAGGGTGTTTGGACCTCGGCGGATTTAACGTACCTCAGCTCTTCTGCACGGCGGATCTTCAGTGGCATTTAGGTTTGAACTTATGACACTCCACCCATGAGCCCGAAACCAATGACGTTAAACTCAGTGGCGTAACGTACACCCCCGAAACCCCTCCCCCATCGCAGGGGAGGGGCAGGATTCTAGGAGGCCCAAAGCCTGAATGACGCCTAGTCCGTATTTGGACTTGTAGCCAAAAACCTGACTTTGCAGGGGCCCTAATGTTCTTCGTTACGCAACTGATTAAACTTATTACAAATGTATGCGTTAAATTTGTTTTATAAATCTTTATTTGAAATAGTTAATATTTTTTAATATACCCCTCCAGAGCAGATTTCAGTCGCGTAACAGAGAGTGTTAGGGCCCCCTAAAAAATAAGGTTTTGGGCCCCAAGCCGGATCTTACGAAGGGTACGTACTTGGTGTAATGTCAGGCTTTGGGCCCCCTAGAATCATACACCCCCCTCTCCCCTCTCCCCGCGATGCGGGGATTGCGGATGTACGTTACACCACAGCCAGATTTCCTTCTTTTGTGTGTGTGATGACTCCTTTCAATATAAAATAATAAATATTGTTCTTTCAATATATTTTCTCTTTTCATTTTTATTTTTCCAGATAAAAACTACTCTAATTCTTTGGGTGCTATCTCTGACCTTGTTCTTTCTACTATTATCTTAGACCAAAACAAAATAACTTAAATTACTTTTCTAAAAGTAAAAATTACTGCACAGTTCCAAATCTGATTATCTTCCACCTGCTTATAATCTTATTACTTCTCACAGAAGTACTCCTAAGCTCGTGACATACAGAACAATTCACGGTGCCGTTAGTGTCACGTTCTTCCGCCAACCTCTCACGTTCTTTTGTCACTGAGTAATTTGCCGGTGGCTCTGAGTGACTGGAAGGGTTCCGTGAAAGGTCGTTCTCTTTGACCCGACCGAAGCGAAAAGAAAGAACGCCTTTATTCCACGTACATTTTTCCTTAACAGTAACTGCGAGTTATTTTCGGTGACCTACATTACGCACAGATTTTGTTTGTGAATGGGACAGACATGGCAATATTTTTTCTTCGGGTGGTGATCTTGAAATTTTGCTATACACCCGGTATTCACAGGTCTCAGTGCCACCTGTTGTAGTAGAATGTTGGATTTGTAACCTTGCAATGAATGGTCTGTTGGCTATTCTTTTATGTAATTAGTTTTAGATTTGTTTTAAGTTCTGCGTCAATGGCTTCCTAACTTATGTATGAGTCAACACCCTGTGCTGTGAGAATTATTATCTTGAATAGGCTTAATAAAGAATCAAAGAGGCTTGTTAACATTTAAAATCTTAATAATTCAGACTGCAGATTTTCTCATGCGTGTTTCTTTATACACCCATCTATTTTTTTGAATAATAGATACGTTCCTCGAAAAAACCGAGCAAAAAAGAGTATAGTAAAAAACATGTTTTTCCCGTTATCCAACAACAACATAAAATGAAATAAAGAACGTTATTTAATTCTAAAAATCATGTTAAAGTAATGAAAACCAAATATTCATTTCAGTGGTGCACACAGGAATTTTTCGGGACCAGGATTGAAAGTCCATCATTCTCGTATCACGCCGAGATACGCCGTACTCGTACGCCGCCCAACATATTTTCTTTTGATTTTGTCGATTTTCGTGAACAAAAAACAGTAAAAAATTAATTCTTGAATAAATAATTAGCATTAAATAATAAAATCAATTATTAGTAAAAATACTTAATTAAATTTTACGTACTATATACATAGGGTTATAATCAATCTAAAAAAATCAAGGGCTTTGGGAGGGGTACCGGGACTTGAGGACCCCCCACCCCTTGTGTCTACCCCTGATTCATTTGTATGTACACGTACTTCCATTTACGCACGTCTATACAGACACAAATATTCAACATAAATATTAAATTCACACATGTTTCAGGCAATGTAATTAGACTAAAATCTGGACTGCATATGTACTGCCTGAAAAAGTAAGGATAAAAACTTTAAATTAAAATACTAGAAATGAAATCAAATAATCATTTGTCTCTAAATGTTGATAAAAAGTGCATTTCTTTACGGTGAGATTAATTGAAATTGCTGTCCAGTGGCGTTACGGAGAATATTAGCCTCCCCCCCCCTGCAAAATCAGGTTTGGGGCCTCAAGCCGGATCTTACAAAGGATACGTACTTGGTGTCAGTCAAGCTTTGGGTTCCCCTAGAATCTTGGGGGTTGCGAGGGTCACTGTTGCTGTCCTCACTGGGCAAAACTACCGAACCCGCTTTGCTGGATTTCAATTTTCCTTAGTAATGTTTTTAGTAGATGAACTGTTTTTCAAAATATTTTTTGGTATTTACTTTTTTTATTAAAAAAAACCCTGTTATTTATTTACTCCTTTGGATTTTCAAATTATTTCTCTAATTTTCAGTACCAGGCTTATCCAGATCGCGTTGGGATTTAGGGTGCGTTTCACGTTCGGATCAATGTTTAAGTACTGCTACGAATTTTGTGTAAAGAATTTTTAAAATAGTGTAAATAATTTATATATGGATGTGTAATACATTTATATTACTCCATGTTGTATTTTTTTTATGTTAAAATTATAATATTCACAAGCAACGCTGTTCCATACATTATAATGGCGATTCAATGAAAACGGTGAAATCTTGCCGAAAGAGCCAAGTTGGCATCATTTTTGGCGAGTTCGTGACCCTATGGATTCTTCGGAAAATTAGTTGTTGTTGTTGTGTTGTGGCTGATGTCACCTGTCTGACGTAGTCAAAACGAGGCCCACGAAATTCATCGTGGCAAGGGGCTAGAAGCTCAGGTATCGTCATCGTCACTTGACCATTGTTCAAAATTAACGCGTCCATCACCAAAAGCCCTCGAGTAGCTGAATAGTGTAAAGAGTTAATATTTTCTAACTCACTCGCACCTTTCTCCTATGAGAATGCTGTGGCCGCGAGTGATCATGGTTACGAACTCATGGCCGTAGTTTTCGAGACGTGTGGTCTAAAACGAAAACTCTCCGTAAAGAGGGGTTGATGCACGTTAAATCCGTCGAGGCCCAACGTCCTCCCGGTGGTGTGATGTGGAAATTTGGAGAGGGGGTTGTCACACATCCTCGTCACTTGACTATTTGTTCAAAATTATGAGATCCGTCGCCAAAAGCCCTCGAGTAGCTGAATAGTGAGGAATTAGTATTCACTCTCCCCACATCGTTGAATCACTACGATCAAAGCTGCTTTTTGTCTTCCGTTTTATCCCTAGTCCTTGATTTTTTTTCGATTGATTATATTCTTACGTACCGTAAAATCCGGCGTATAATACGCACCGGTGTATAACGCGCACCTAGACTTTCAAGCTGCCTTTTTTTTAAATTTTGAGGTATATTCACCGTGCAACGCTCACCCCCTTTTTTTTTTACGAAGGAACCTGCAGTTAGGGATTGCAATACCGGTATACCGAGATACCGAATACCGGTATTTTGAGCAATTTGTACAATTTTAAATACCGGTATTCACAAGTTTAAATACCGGTTTTTCGGTATTTACTAGAATTTTTTTTTTTAAAATTGTTTCCACTATATATGTTCAGGGATCGCCAACATACCAAAATAGCATATGTTTTTGTTTTTATGTTATAGTTTTAATTATTGCACCATAATTAAAATATATTACAAATGAAATAATTTTACATCCATTTCAGAAGGTGAAGATGTTAAACGTCTATATTCCGCTCATTCCGTTGTTCTTATTTTTATTTTTCCTATCAGGTTCTACAGTTCTCAAGCAACTCATTAAATATATCATCTGATTATTTCATTGCTTGAATTGCAGGATAAAAGACTACTAATCTGAACTTAAAAATAAAAGAACTAAATACACTACTCTAACTAAGTTCTCGTTGAAAGGGAAATAACATATCCAAGCTCATCTGCCTTCCTTCATCCATCAATAACTGTTACTACAATGTTTCCCTAACGTTCGAAATTAATTATACTGTGAATAAAAAGTTGTATCGTGCAATCAAAATGAATTGTAAAATATGTGAATCATCCAAGGCCAAAACTATCCTTTTACTGCTTAGATCGATACTGCACTCGCGCAGGTTTCGTAGTCTGATATTCGTGTCTAAGAAACCATGGTTGTGTACTTGTGAAGAAAATGCATAATATTTCGATATTTTTTTTTAAATTGGAAAGTTTGTTATTCACATTTTATTTGCATATCATACTTTAGGTTTCAAAATATATTTCAGATTCATTATGTATATATACTCATAAAAAAAACTCATAATAATGAATAAGAATAACTTTGAAGAACATAAAAAACCAGTTGATAATACTTCGGTTTGGTTTCATTATTTACTATATGATGAAAAGAATATGTTTACACTATGTAAAAAATGTTCTATAAAGTTATAGAAGTGAATGGAGGAAGTACAAGCGGACTCCGTACACATTTAAAAACGAAACACGAAACAAATTTGTTAAAGAGAAAATAATCTAATTGCGATGAAAATACACATTTTAGCACAGTTTCTAAGCCCAAGCTATCTGGGATTTTCGATTATTTCAAAAAAAAAAAGAGATAATTTGGACGAAATTATAAGTTTAGTGAGATTGTGACATCTCTTGCGTTCTTCTTCTAACATAACTCCTACGTTCTTTGATGGCCACGATTAATGGCAAAACTTTTCCAACCCAAATCCAAGAAGTAAAAACGAAGCAAAAATGCAAATAAGATAACCTTTAAAAGGATAGAAAGTTTAGTGATCAGCGATGGCAATTTAGAGGAAGCTAGTTCAAAAAAGGTAAAAGTGTAATTATATAGACGGCCTACCCAGGAATCACGGAGACGCCCCCCCTCGCTAATCTATACAAGGTGCATACTATTGCACACACCATCAGTCTACCTGAAGTAATTGGCCCGTTGAGTATTCCTCCAAGGTAGGAAGATTGTATTCTGAACGCTAGTATATTATTGAATCGAGATTAGGCGGATCTAATTAGTTATATTGATAAGGATCTAATTGCGCGATCTGAGTTAATTAAATCGGCGTACTTCGGTTTATTCTCACTTTAAAATAAGTTTGTTCATCTAAGTAATTTTAAATTAAATTCTTAATAAAAATCATATTAAGAATTATAAAAAATGTCTCATCCTTCCGAGAATCCCACACCTCTAACTTACGCGGAAACCCCAAGACATAGCTATCGACAGATGGCCATGTCGCAAGATGATTTGCCATTTCTTGTGTTTTGCTCTTCTACTGAATTAAGAAAATCACTATCCGCCTGAGGTTTTAAAAATCTACCAACATCGATTAATACTATAAGAACTGTTATTAACTACAGTAACGGGGTTCGCAATTCTTTGAAACACGAGCTAATACAGTTAAGGGGACAAGGTACGATTTAAGCAAAAATTTTTAATTTAAGGATTTTCAAAAATTTTTGGTTGCCTCCTATGTGTGTATACTATGTAAAACAGATTTTGTGCTCAAAATTTCATAAAAAGTTAGCCATTTAATTTTTTAAGGAAAAAACTTAAAAATTGTGAAGTGATTTTAAAATGCTACTCCTACAAAAATGTACGTACATGCATGAAATTTGATTTACAAGTACGTCAAACTATGCATAATAAAATTGGCATGGGTTTTGCGCTAACGTGATTAGTATTCATACAATACTTCTTTTATGAATGTTTATTGAAAATTCCATAAAAAATGTATAAATTCTAACTTCAATTGTTTTTAAAAAATAAGTATTGCTTTGATTCAAAAATGCATACCAACTTTTGTTACATGTACTATTAACAACAGGTAAAAAAAATTCAAAGCATTAGGCACAATAGAAAAAACGCCTTAGCATTTTAAATGAAGACAAACTAGTTATTTTACCTTTCTGAGATAAGTACGTTTAAAGTTTTGATTTGCCATAGGGATGTGAATAAAAATGAATATAAAAGCTATCATAATTCTGCGTTTTTTAAGTTTAGAATTTTCAAATTTTGTGAGGTCATAGAGAAAAGTATATAAAGAATAATTTAGGCTAGAAAAATTAGATTTGATTTTTTGACCGATTTTTGTCAATTGAATCGTACTGTGTCCTCTTAAAAGTATATGGAGAAAAATTTAGTCTTACATTTGATGAACGAACGAGTGTAAGAAATAGACGCTATTTAAATATAAATATTCATTCAGAAAATTGTTTGGAATATAGGACTTACTCATATTTGGGGAAGTATGCCAGCCGAAAAATGTGGGGAAGTGCTTAAATCTAAATTAGCGAAACATGGATTATTCCTGAAATATTGTATGCATAACGACTGATGGAGCAACAGTTATGAAAAAAGTTGGAAAGTTGATTGGTGCAAAGCAGGAACTGTGCTAAGCTCACGGAACTCAGAAGTAATAGATATATTATACCAAAAAAATAAGGAACAGAAGAATTCAAATACTGTGGATACAGAAAACTTTGGATTCCGATTTTGAAGAGTGATACTGACAATGAAGATAATGACAATGTAATTGTAGAAGATTTTATTCCATGTAATTGATGAAATATTAACTCATCAAGAATTGCTTCCTACAGTTAATAAAGTTCAAAAATTGTTGAGATATTTAAACGTACCCTTATTAATAATATTAATAAATATTTATTTGTACAATAATTTATTTTTACTGTTTTTTGTTCTCGACAATCCGTAAAATCAAAAGAATATGTTTGGAGGAGTATTGGGGAGAACGGTGCACTTTCGACCTTGGACTTCCACCCCTCCTTGAAAAATTCTTGTGTGAGCCACTGCCATCCACATATATGTATTCAAAATAAAAATATACACACCGTCTTTCAGGAAGAAATCTGTGTTGAACTCCATGCAAGTCCTTAATGTCTTTCATCCTGGGTGAATGAATGAATATTAACGTCACACTGTTCAGCTACACGAGGGCTTTTGGCGACGGACCTTGTAATTTTGAACCATGGTCAAGTGACGAGGACGACACCTGGAGCTGGCACCACTCTCTCCTAACTACCACACCACACCAACAAGAGGGCGTTTCAGTTCTCGACAGATTTAACGTGCATCGCTGCCCTACACGGCGGGTCTATAGTGGTACAGTAAGACCCCGCTTAACACTGTTTCGTTTAGCGCTGTTTCGGTTTAGCGCTCTTTTATTTCAACCCGGGGATTCTCCGAAATTGTAGGTTTCAAAATATGTACATAACATATCCGAAATACAGTGTAGTTGTGTTTCTTGTTTGGTGCAGTGCTGTAGGGACGCGTTTTTATCATTTGAAACATTTGTTGACATTATTGTAAGTATAAATTTATATAATACTGTAACGATTAATACAGTGACAAATATTATTATCTTTAGTTTTTATCATGGGTGATAATGTAAAACAATAAAAGAAAGCAACCAGAAAAAGCATTTCACTGGAAACTAAAATTCAAGTGATTAGAAGATTAGATTCTGGTGAACGTCCATCTCAAATTAGTGCTGCATTGAGTTTGGCAACTTCAACAAGATGCCTTCTTGACAAAAAGGCAGAAAATCGGAAACACAGAACAGACTGAATGATCTGACTGACTTAGAATTTTATTTGTTTTTATATGTATATATATTCATTTATATTGTTTTTGTAGGAAATAAAAATGTTTGGTTTTATTTTCATTAAGAAAAAACATAATTATTAAATTTAATACCTAACCAATTTTCTATCCACCTTCCCCTAACCCCATTATTTAGCCTCGTTTAGCGCTGTTTCGCATTACGCTCTACTTTGATGGAACGTATCCCCCGCTTTAAGCGGTGCTTACTGTACTGGGCTCGAACTCATGACATGCTTGCAATTCGTGCCATGATCCAATACCTTGACCACTGGGCTGCCGCAGCCCTCTTTTGTCCTAAAACAATCACCTAAATAATAAGTTCATCTAATTCTTTGTGTTTTATTTATGCTATTATTTATAAAAAAAATTGTACTTAAGCGGACAGAGAAATCTTTTTTTAAAAATTATTATTATAACTTTATCTACCTGTACATTAGGATGTATCGCAGGTATAGGGTGAAAAAAAAATTATTAATCGAAACTTACCTACACGGAAAAGATGTTCTATGGTATTGCGATTGAGAGAAAAAACATTTTAAAATTTAATATTGCCACAAAGAAAAAAGTTGATTTTTCAAAAAAAAAAAATGAAAAAGGACTTAATTTTGTTTAGATAGACTTAAAATAAAATTACCTTTCTACAGCAGTTTTTCCAAACTGGGGCGCGCCCCCCTTGAGGGGCGTGATAACTCTACGAGGGGGACGCGAGCATATTGAAAAATTGAAAACTAAAGATTATTCAAAAAATTATTAATTTACTGAAAGTAAGCAAACAAAGTACTTTCTGACATAATAAAATATAAAATACATATTTACACTGATATAATACACTATACAAAAATATTTGTACTGTACAATGCATTTTATTATTAGCTTAACAATACAAGTTAAGAACAAGTTTGATAATTACCAGTGACTCCATGGGCTTGTATTAACACTTATCTTGATGATTTGTACGGTTTATAATTAATTCCTTAACTGCCGATTAAAAGTTATTCGGTTCGCTCCCCAATGTCATGGTTTTCTACGTAGACGCGCGTATTTTGATGTTTTTTTGGAGGGGGGAGGGGAAAAAAAGGAATATAAATAATCAAAATCCTCTGAAATAAGTAAAGCCCTTGCAAGGACTGTCAAGGTTCTTTTATTGTATTCGAAAGCCTTAGGAATGATTTTATGGATAGCAGTGCACAGAAAATATCATACTTCGGAAAGACGTATATATACGTCCAGAAAATTAATGCTTTGATTGAGCGAAACGTTTATATCCGTCGGTGGCAGATAAATTAAAATTGTATTGTAGCTTTAGTGTAAAAAGTATAGTATTATTAAATTTAATTCAATGTTATTGTATGGAGGGGGGTGCGTTGAAAATGATGATTGAATATTGGGTCGCGAGTATTGAAAGTTTGAGAAGCACTGTTCTACAGTATTAGTAAATAAAACCGGTGATAATTGATTAGTAAGTACTGAGTAGAGCGAGTAGTACAATGTAATTGTAATATTTCATAACCCCAGCTCTCTTTTTCCCGCTCCGACGAATCTATCCGATCCGAGTTTTTCAATCATCCACTTCATTTCGAGAGTTTACTTTTAAATTTCATACAAAGAAGCAGTTAAATGTACTTAATGGGTTCTTTTCCCCTTGTAGCCAATTATTTAGAAGGTGTCTCTCATCCCAATAAATGTTTAAAAGTACTAAAGTATATGTGTTTTTCTTTAACAAAAATATTATTTTGACTTTTTACCATAAAAAGGTTTAAACATCTAAACTTCATATTCCTTGTGGAAGTTCTAACCAAAACAAAGTTATTTAAAAAAAATTTCACTTTATTTATATAGAGTGAACCTCTATATAAATAAGAGAACCTCTTTTTCTTCACAGGTAGGTTTTGAAATTCCGAAAAAAAATTTTTTTTTCGACCACCCTACTGTACATTTCATGGAACTCCTAATTTATATTTGTTGATGACATGAATATTGTGCAAATTTTTTATTAATGAGAAATTTCATAACCCTGATTACTGAAGGGTTAAGCAAGGCCAAGGCTAAAAACAATTCGAAAAATGATATATATACGAAAAACATTATCAAATGCTATAAAACTACAAACCCTATCCTGTCATATTTCACACGCACTTAAATCATATTCTGCTTTTTCATGCCACCAACCTTCATTACGCATTCAAAGAATATGTATCTTTTCCGGCATTTATTCAACACACGAAATATGGAATACTGTGCTAAGCCTAAATATGGAACAGCACACTATACCTAAAAATATTTAGCCAAAAGACCAAATGTCAAGTGTATCATCCGTCTGACAGGTATTACGTGACGGACATAACTGCCCCTACCATCTCTGGTCCATCTGTCCGCCTTAACTTTTCGTGTGGAACGTGCTTCCTGAATCCTTTCCCGTTGGAGATCGTTGTATATTATGCGCTTTTTTTAAAGGGTCACCGGGGGAGATATTCATCGGTCGGTTTGCTTTTATAAAAGGAATGCACTGCATCAGATGCGATATGTAAGCCTCTTTCAGTGGAAAGATAAGGATGATTTGAATTTGAATGATGAATGGTGGACTTTTTTAAGGTTTTTTTTTCCCGCGCGCTTTGATCGGGTGATGGATTAGGTCTTGGAAAAAACATCGGAAGTCTTGAGTGGTGATCCAGATATTGTAGGAAAGTATTCGCAAACGAAGGCCGCGCCTAAAGTGGCATTCTTTTTTTCAATTCCAACTATTAGTTCACAATCTCCCTATATTTATATATCTTATTCAAGTTTCAATCGTTAATAAAACATTTTTTATTCATCCATTCAAGCTCAAATACATTTTTTTAAAACTTGTAGTGGATGACTCTTGATGTTAATACAGTTTTTTCAAATATTAATTCATTAATTAAATTTAATTAATGAAAAATATAACAACCATAACAAAATATAAAAAGGAAGATAACCAACACCATATAAAAGGAAAAAACCCATTATGTCCCCCAGGCAAAAGGGGGGATTTCTTCAATGGACGTGGGTTCGAATCCTACCTGGGGTGGCCTAATTTATGGGAATGTTATTTATGAATGAATAAATAGCAAAAATCAAATATAATAGTTCAACACCATATACAGAAAGGAAAATGGAAATTGCTTTTATTTTTTCATTTAATATTGGGACGCTTGGATTTTTTTAATTTAAATTTAATAAAAAAAAACAAAATAAAAAAAAATTATTGACCTAAGTAGGAATCGACTTAATTTTTTTATATTACTTGTTAAAGTGTAGCTTTTATTTTTGAATAGAAAATGTACTATAAAGGACATATATTCTATTAACTTAAAAAAGTGCAATACAAAGAAATCGGTATTAAAATAAAGTAAAATATGTTTTTTTTACCACACTTTGAAATAAATTAAGTACTGTAAAATCTAATGTACAGCGCGCACTTACACTTTAGATATATTTATTATAAAATTTTTAGATATATTCGCCGAATAACGCGCACTCCCTTTTTTGCGAAGAAATTGAAATGTATGCATACAATGCAAGTCATTTATTCAAGGTATTATCCCAAGTTTCAGAAACACTACTATGTTTTTAGAACTATAACACTTTAAGTACATAGTTTGTCATTGACATTAAATAAACAGTATTTCGAAATATGTAGAAGTTTATTTTCTTAATGTTCATCTCTTTTTGATTTTTAAAGGTATTATTTTTATACCCAGCGTATAACGTGCACCCTCAAATTTTGATCTTAATTTGTGTTAAAATAACCGAATTATTGTGTTATTCATCGAATTTTACGGTACTTTTATTCAGTGTTAATATAAGTATTAAATGTATTTAATTTACTGAGACTACGTTTGGAACTTTGTTTTTGCGAAAGTGTATAAATGAATAATCTGTTTGATATTTAGCATCAATTGAATTAAAATATATATTAGAGTGCATCGAAAATTTCTTTGTCCGACTTTCAAAACTACCTATGCGGAAAAGATATTCTCTAGCATAAAACTGAAGACAAAATAAAATAAAAAAATAATTTTTGTTTGTTAAGTCCTACTCCAAGGGGAATTAAGTATAAATATTCGAGGTTTTTTTATGGTAAAAGATAAAGTAATTTTTAGAAAGAAAAACAGGCATTTTAGCACTTTTTAACATTTATTGCGGAGAGGACACACAATAGTAACAAGAAAAAAATCTACTACATTTAACAATTTCTTCAGCATTAAATTTTTTAAGTATCCGACTACGTTCGGAACCGTGATTTTGCAAAAGCGTGTAAATGGATAATATTTATGATATTTAGCATAACTTAGATTAGACAATGTATATAAAATTGGGGTTTAAGAATAGTAAAATAAAAAAATTTTTTAAGTAAATATTTTGACATTTACTTAGAATACCTTTTTCCAAATGTTCTCCTTTTTTAAAAATACTTCTATTGTATTTAAAATTTTGGGCCCGTCTATACTCAGACCTCTGTACAGAGGCTCAACTAGAATTTTTGAAATATATAACTTGGAAGTCGGTTTATCCATGTTTTACGAAAACAGAAGGGAGAAATTTTAAGAAAATACGCCGATAATCATTTCAAATGGTTGTAACTCTGAAAAAATAAAGTGAATTTTTAAAAAATCATAGTTGAGCCTCTGAACAAAGGTTTTACTTATATACAGGCAAAATATTAATACAATAGAAGCATTTTTTACAAAAGGAGAACATTTGGAAAAAAGGTTATTCTAAGTTAATTTTTTGCCAAAATATTGTATTTAAATAATTTTTTTTTTGTCATAGTGTCCTTAAAACAATTTTATACATGCATTCTAATCTAAGTGACACTAAATATCATGAAAATTATCCATTTATGCGCTTTTTTAAAATCATGGTTCCGAACGTAGTCGGATATCTTAAGAAGCCTGCTGTCGAAATCACAGTGTACCATAAGGCGGAAGACAGAAAACAGCTTGGATCGGAGTAATTCAACGATGCGGGGATAGAGAGAGCCAGGATTATGAAATGTTGTAATGTACATGCATTGTCCTATTCACTACTCAGTACTCACTTATCAATAATCATCGTTTTTGGTTATAATTTAGGTTCTGGATAAAAAATAATTTAATTTTTAGTCTAAAACAGGGGTGGCGAACCTTTATGAATCAGCGTGCCATTTTTTCTAAATAAGTGTTTAATGAGATTAGACGTGCCGTCAAATAATTTTGACTTGTGATTATTGAGAAAATAATATAAAACTGTATACTAACAACTCAAAACTGTTTATTTACTATGAAATAATACATTTTTGCATAGTATAGCTGCAAATGTTTTAGTTATACGTGTAACTCAAATTAAAGTAACATTAGTGTGACTTCCGTTGTTGCACATTGGATGACAAATAACTTATATTAGGATTGTATGATGTATCTTTTAGTACAGAATGCATGCTGAATTGAAGTCATCTGCTAAATGGTTTCTAAGCAATTAATTCTTTTTGTTATGGTTCACTTTTTAGACCAGAGGATTTATTTCAAAATGCCGTTGTACTGACGATGTTCTTCATACCACTGTTTCAGAACATAAAACCCACACCGCTTTCTCACCTTTACTTATAATGTCATATTTCTGAATTCACCGTTTCAAACTCTCTGTTAGATTTACTATCTTGCATTTTTTGTTCTTTTGCTGAACTAGCCATGTTAAATAACAGTTAAAAATCGTAAATATAACACAAATTAACTTTAAAATACAGTTGTGTTAACGAAATTGACTATGCTATGCGTAGGCAAACTTTGCATCATAAGCAACTGTAGTTCACGACGTAACTAAGGCAAGACAATAACAAACGAGTGTGCGCCTCGCGACAGATTACTCGAGTTTGTTCGTAATACTTCATAGTGAACTTTATTATTTTGAAATAAAATGCAAAAACTTTTGATCGCTGGAGTGCCCAAAATATTGTCTCGCGTGCCATTGATGGCACGCGTGCCACTGTTTCGCCATCCCTGGTCTAAAATCCCCTAACCTACATTAAATATTTTTCCATTTTATTGAAAATTCAACTTCTTTATGACAATAATAAATTTCAAAGTTATTTATTTTTAATTATATTTCTCCTAATTTTCATACCATAGAACATCCTTTCATCATAGGTAGGTTATGATTAATATTAATTTTTGTTTCATATAACAGTGCGTACGATTCATCCTGATATACGTATAAAATTTTTTTAAGAATATCATTACAATAAAAATTATTTAAATGCAATGTGCTTGGCAACAAATGAAGGAAAAATGACATATTTTAAAAACATTCTCATTTAATGGCAAATGCTTCTATAATATTTTCCCTATACATAGTTAAGACTTCAACAAACTAAACAACAAAACTAAAAAATAAAACAAATATAGGGTTTTTTTAGCATCAGTAAATTAGAAATTTTAAAAAACGACTTATAAATATTTGGAATTCTTTTACCACTGAAAAGTTTTTTTACTTTTTGGCGGGCTCCCAAAACGCGGGCCCCGGGGCCGCATGGGCCCCCCAGGGGGAAACGCGGGCCCGCCGACTCCCCTTTTAAAAATTTAAATATCAGGTTTTAAAAAATTTTTTTATTTTGAAATTTTTTGAGGAAATTTATACATATATATAAATTTAAATTTTTTCCTGACCTGTTCTTGTTTTAAAAAAGTCCTTTTTTATAAAGAAACGTCCTTGATTAAAAAAAAAATTTATATTTTATCAAACAGTTACGTTTGATTTTTCTATAATAAATAATTTTTTTAAAAATTCCGAATGGCATTATGCATATTTTTTTATGGATGGTAATGATTCTCGTGTGTGGGCTTTCATTTCTCCTCCTCCTTTTTTGTTTGGGGCCCGAAAGCAAAAGATTTGAGATGTTTCTTTAAAATTTAAAAAATATTCGGATGTTAAGATAAAGGGGCAAGTAAAAACTTTAATTTTTCCGAATGACAGACAATCAAATTTTAAAAAATGGTAACGAAAATCGTCAAAAAGGGAAAACGGTAATTTTCAAAAGATGGCAACTGTAATATTTTTAAACATTATTTGATCATTGCAATTTTATTATATATAAACATTATTATATTACCCAGCTGTATACATGAAATATAGAAAAAACTCATTTTTGTTTTATATTTTCACCCAATAAATGTTTTTTTTTCCAAATCTGATATAAAGGTACATATTTTTTTTTGGCCCCGCGAATTTTTTTTTTTTTGGTGGCCCAAGGTCATTTGGGGGGACACCCCTGATGTAGAGTATAAAAACCCGTTTACACCCGCTTCATGAGGTATTTTTTCCATTTTCCCAAACAATGAAAAGCATTAAAAATAAAAATTTTTTTGGAAAAGTTTCATACATTTCGACGGAACCCTAGCACTTCAAAAGTTAAAATTCAATAAAAAATTTTTCGTTAAAATTTTGCTGCGAAAAGTTTTTATCCCCCGGAAAAAAAAATTTTGAAAAAAAATACCAATTTCTTTCAATAATTTAAAAAAAAAAAAAAATTTAGCTGTTGAAATAATTGAAATTTGGGGGGCTCATTATTCGTTAGATGGGGTTTTTTCCCCTCTTTCCGGGGACAGAGAAAATTTTTAAAGGTTACAGTTCGGAACCATGTTTTTAAAAAAAGGCATAAAGGGGATATTTTCATGATATTTGGCCTTTGTTTTCGATCAATTTTTTTTAAACATATAAAAAATTTTAAAAAATAAAATTTTTAAAAAATTTAACTTAGAATAACCTTTTTCCAAATTTTCTTTTTAAAAATCCCTTTATTGTATTAATATTTTGCCTGTATATAGCTCAGACCTCTGCCCAGGGGTCAACTATGATTTTGAAAAATTAAATTATTTTCAGAGTTAAAACCATTTGAAATAAATTATCGGCGTATTTTCTTTAAAAATTTTCCCTTCTGTTTTTGAAAAAATGGAAAAGACTCCGGTTATGTTTCAAAAAAATTTAGTTGAGCCTCTGTAGAGGCTGAGCTGAATACAAAAAATTTAAAAATAAAAAGATTTTTTTGGGGAAAAATTTGGAAAAAAATTCAAAACCAAAAAAGATTTTAAAATTTTTTTGTCTAATTAAAACAATTGTGTCTGATTCTAATCAAAAGACCAAAAATCCAAAATTTTCCATCTACGCGCTTTTGCAAAATCACGGTTCCGAACGTATTCGGATACCTTAAATCGGGAGTTCGTTAAATCGGGGTCCGACTGTAATTGATGAAATATTAAAGGGATTTCCCATCAAGGGATCACCCAAACTTCAGATAACACACCTAAATCTGTAGATTACATCATGATGGAAAAAGTCAACCACCTACAGGTCAGGATTGATAAAAGCACTTCCTCTTGATACAAATACTTGATCAACGTCATTTTGCTTAAACCCCCATTACAACAGATATTCCTCACTCGAAACTGTTATTGTCGCCGGACTCATTATGAGTGAAATGTCTTAGCCAAGTTGGCCTGCTGGTCAACCTGCACTTCCGCATGAAGGGATGAAAGCAGCCGCTCTTCGTTTTCGCTCACAGCCCGACGATAAAAGTTCAGGTATCTTGTTTTTGTTCGGGAATGGCAGAGGCCCCGGAGCCAAAGAGATGATGATAGGCACATTCCTCATCCCTCCCTTTGAATCCCATTATCACGCTCTTCCGCTTCCAGTGGCTTCTTTGGAAATACTTTGCAGAGGTTGCCACATACCTTGGCGGGTGGAAGGAATTGGCGACTTATCGCTCATTGTAATGAAACTGATATTTCTGTTTTAAACACTAGGAACATGAGAGAATTGTAGTATTTTTAGATTATTATAAATTTTATTCAGGTGTAATTTAAAAAAAAAAACAATTAACAAAATTGAACGTAGTGTCTATTTTTTTAATTTTATTCCTTTATTAAAAAAAATACAGAGCTAAAATTAGAATATGTGCAATATATACTAGTTCAGGGGTGGCGAACCTTTATGGATCAACGTGCCTTTTTTCAAAGAAATATTTAATGAGGCATAGACGTGCCTTCAAACAATTTTGATTATTGGGAGAATAATAAAACTAAATATTAACACAACTCAAAACTCTTTATTTATTGCGAATAAATTCATTTTGCACAGTATAATAGTAAACGTTTTAGTTATACGTGTAATTCAAATTATAAAGTAACATAAATGTGACTTATGTTTTTGCAGATTAGATTACAAATAACTTATATTAGGATTGTAAGATGCAACTTTTAGCAGAATGCAGGCTGAATTGGAGTTATCGGCCACACGGTTTCTAAGCGAGTGTTTAATGTTATTCATCTCTGAAAATAATGACTCGCAAGCATAGGTAGATGAAAATATAGGTAAAATAGCATGAGCCAGCTTCTTCAAGCAGTTAAATGCGTAAAATTCTTCCATTTCCAGCCAACGAATTGGAACAAGTTCAGTTTATCAAAAAAAGTCACATCAAGGTTCATAATTAAATTAAGTGTTTCCGATAATTCTTTGAACTGAGAAAATCTCGCTGAAAATTCCTTGATCGACGAATTTACGGAAATTTTTTAAATTAAAATGCAAACCGTTTTGTTCGGTGGCATGCCCAAAATATTGTGTTGCGTGCCACCAGTGGTACGCGTGCCATTGGTTCGCCATCCCTGAACTGGTTTATTATTGTTTTTGAAATTATATCATGTCCTTTATCAGTGCCGGTTTAAGCTCATTTCGGGCCCTGGGTGTAGAAGATACACGAGCCCCCTTCACACTGGGGGATCGAAATTTATTACCAGGAAACCTGGTTAAGTCCAGCTTATCCGGGCCCTTTTGAGCTCTTCCGTGTCTCTGTCTGAAAAAGTGTTTTGTGTTTAGTTCAAGCTCTCGTACTTTTACCGAAGACATCCTTAAAACAAAATAAAATCAAACTGTCATTAAATAAAGATCCAACGGAAATCTTATTAGGTCTCCAAGAACTCTTTGAACATTGAAAAGATAAATCAGAGTTAAATTGCTTTTATTTGTCTCTGTCAAATCATGCAAAATTAACAGAAAACTGTTATAGTAAAAATAGAATTTATGTGTGCATTTTGAATGAAAAAGAACTGAAAGGGATGATTTCTAATGGTTTTTAGATATATTCTTTCAACGATCCATCAGTGGCGTACACAAGGGTGGGGGTTCAAAACCCTCACGTAGACCAACAGATTTTTAACTTTTAGCATAAAGATGATATTTCGGTGCTTTCATCTAGGTTCTTTAAAAAATATATCCCCTCTCATTGAAACAGTCTGCGTACGCCACTGCTTTCAATAGCTATTCTAAGGGGGGTGCCATCTAAGGTGTCGTCCATGTCACTTGACCATGGTTCAAAATTACGTGGTCCGTCACCAAAAGCCCTCGTGTAGCTGAAAAGTGCGACGTTGATATTCAGTCACTCACTCCATAACTATTCTGAATTATCTTGTAATAGCCATGGAGGGTTAAAAAATCAATCTGTAACATCCATTCAAAGTCTTCACTGGAATAATCAGTTAAATAATCCGTTATTAATGGAGATGAAAAAAAAAATGGAGGAGATAAAATATATGGAGATAAAAAAAATGGAGAGTTTAAAAAAAATCAAATTCATTTAGATAAATCATGCAAGAAATATTATTGAAATGTATTTAACCCCTCAAACGGTTAATTGTTTTACACAAAAAATGTTCAAAAAAGAAAAAAAAAGCACATTTTTTTATTGAAAATAACTAAGCATAATACTCTCTTAACAGAATGAGAAAATGGATGAATTTTATTTTAATTTTCAATTTTAGAATTTCAACACTATTATTCATTTTATAATTGTGGAACGCAAAAATACCTAAATGTTTGCTTTGTATAAGTACACTCTGCACGCTATGAAGAATGTTTCATATATCTTAAAACAATCTATCTCATCTTTAAAAATATAAATGTCTGTTCATACCCCTTTTTCATATGATTGAAGATTTTGTGTGTTAGTGCATATATATTTATGCGCACACAATTTGGAGCATGGAGTAAATCTAAGTCTCGCATTGCATTGGGACAGAGATAATATCGGCTTTTTTGGATTATCTTTCCATTTTTATTTCTTCGCAAGCAACAAATTGCGCATTGTCTTGACAACCCCTGTTCCTTATTGGATATTTTCAAAAATCTAAATTCCTGACTTCACTGAAAAATTCCTGCTTTCATCGCAAAGAAAATCCCGGATGAGGAGTCTTTCAGTACAATAGGCAAACTACACCTGTTAAAAACACTAGCACTAATAATCTCACTATAAGAATTAAAAATATGAGCAAATCCAAGACAGAAAGAAAATATCAGTGCCCGCACAGCGTACGGGCAAACCAGTTGTGACCAGCTTTCGGTGGTCCGTACGGTGTACGGGCTAACCCAGTGATTCCCAAAGTGGTCTATATAGACCCCTAGGGTTCTATGACGATTTACAAGGGGTCCACGACAGCAAGAAAATAATTTGGGGGTCCATGAGGTGTAAATGGGGGTCTAAGACAGTTCTCACTAAACCAGATCGTGATTTTAATTTTAAAAGAAAATTTAATCAAATGGAAACCAGATTTTACCTATTTAACACATTTATTTACTATATTTAATGAGGTTAATTTGCAGTTATGTGACAGCATAAATTTTATTTGAACAAAGACCATCCTTTCAGCATTTATTACCAGAATTAAGCCAAAGGAGTATAATATTGGAAGTAATGAATTTTCCTAGTCCCTTTATTCAGATTTTGAAACTAGGTTTGAGAATGCATTTATACTTGGTCATTACCACAGAAGGTAATGAATTCCTATGTGGACACATTGAAAAAAAAATGTTATATTACAAGAGAACTGATCGGAATAGAAAACAACGGAGTAAAGTTTAGAAACGGATGTCAGCAATTTAGCTTTAAAGAGATATACCTGCTATTTACCTTGAATTATGGAGTATTGGAGAAAGTTTTTAATAGCTTTTCCTAGTGAAGAGTTTCAGAGCGGTTGTCAGCTGGACACTACTGACCAAGGAAATTTAGGGTTAAACCTGACAAAATTGATAACAAATGTTGAAAATATGTTATTGAAACACCAGATTCATCCATATCATTATAAACATTTGTTTTTTAATCAGTTATTTTATGTATCTCTTAAATTTTAAATTAATTAGAAAGCAGCATAAATTTCTTGAGTTTTAAATTAACAGTTAGAAATTTATATCATTTAATGTAAGTAGCCCTGTACCAACTGTCATAAACACATTTAAGTTAATAAATTTGCAAAAATTCCGTATTACGTAAGCAGGGGTCTACCGCAAACCGAAAAACATGGCAAGGGGTCTACGAGGCAAAAAAGTTTGGGAACCTCTGGGCTAAACAATCGAGGAGTTAATAATATGAAATAAACACACATATACGACACTGCCTCCAAGTCACGATAAATTTAATGTACACAAAAGTCGTTCTGTGCTTGAAATTGTGAAAATAAATTATTTGTCTCAATTTTAAATTTTATTTTGATTGAAAATACATTTTATTAACTGAGTGCAGAATTATCCTTATACAAAAAAAAAGAAGAAAAAAAGTTTTTTTTGTTATTATATTTGACTTATATCAAATTTAAGGTATCCGACTACCCTGAAATATGATTTTTTCAAAAATTGACAAATTTTGTTTATGATTTTCTTTTATAGGCCATTCTATTAGCTTAATAAAAATACCAACTTTTTGATTTACAAGTGTTTTGGTAAAAGCAGATGCAACTTAAACAAGATGTACTTTACAAAAAATGTCAAATTTTAAAAAAAGGTTTTACTCGAAATGTGTTTTTGCAAAAGCAAACGGGGAAAAAGGATTGCTAAAAAATTTTTAAAAAATAATTTGCTGAATTTTTTGTGTTGTTCTTAAACAGTAGAAGTGTTTTGACCTTTTTATCAATCACGTTTTATTACATAATTTACAGTCCTTTGTAAATATAATCACTGCTTTTTATGAAATTTTTTATATAATCACTAAGATAAAGTGCTCTATTTTTTGAAAAATTAAAAATATCTCTTTCCTGTACGTCATTTCAAAAGGAATAAAAAGTAACACATAAAAATTGAAAATTGAGAATTTGTTCAAAAAATCTTTGTACAGAGGGGCCCCGTTTTGTAATTTTTTGTACTTTTTTACCAGTTTTTTCCATTTAATAATAATAAATTTTTTTTGTTTCAATTTTTGGATTTTTCCAAAATATCTAAATAAATCTAAAATTTCAAAAACCCCATATTTCTTTTTATCAAAAAAAAAAATTTTCTCAAGTAGTCGGATACCTTAAGAAAAAAAAATTAGATACTAGTGATAAGTCCTAAGCAAGTATATATGAAATTTATAAGCCTATAGTTAAAAATAAGATGATAATTATGAGAGAATAAAAGTACTACGTTCCACATTCACTGCGACCATAATAATAGCAGTTTATTCTAGATTTAAGCCTTTTTTTAATAACAAAATGAGTTATTTGTTATAGTTATTATTTGTGAAAATAGTTTAAATATACTACAAATTAATATCAGTATCAATGAAAATCTCTTCATTCAAGATATATGTAAGAATATGGATTTGAGGGAAGAGGGGGAGGGGTTCTATTTGGACTTTCTGAACAGTTAATAATAACACATCATTTCTAAAAAAAACAGTTTTTTCCCCTCCGTATGTAATATATCTAATCATTCCTTACATACTTTTTGATTAATTTTTTTCATATAGACCAGGGGTGGGCAGACTTTTCTAGGGGGTACGGGCTAATTCTAATTTTTTCAGGGTGTTGCGGTCCACCAGGGTCAGTGGAGAACGCAAGGAGGGGGCAGTGGAAGGGGTCCATGGGTTCGGACCCTCCCTTGATTTTTTTCCGATTGATTTGAATCCCATATATATAGTATGTGAAACGTAATTATTTGTTATTAATACTTCTTTATTAATTAATGCTGATTATTTATTCAGCAATTTATTTTTAACTGTTTTTTGTTCCCAACAGTCTACAAAATCAAAAAATGTGTTTGGCTGCGTATTGCGGTATGATACGAGAATGGTAGGCTTTCAACCCTCAATACCCCCCTTGAAAAAATTTTTGTGTGTGGCAATGACCAGTGCCGTACGTGTGATGAGGTAGGAAAAGGTCTACGATATTTATTTTATAACTTTAATTAATATAATAAATACGGAATATGTACTTACCCACAGAAATAAAATTAAAAGAAACTTACACTTTTGAAAACCGCGTTTAAAGCAAAACGCAAGAAACAAACACACTAATAATAGCCCCAAATATAATATGAAAATGCGTTTGTTACGAAAGAATTCAAAATACATAAAAAAAATAAAGCATTTTTATCCAAAGCTAGTTGTTATAGTCAGCAGAAGACTTCTTCTGCATACTTCAACCATTCTGGAATGTTTCCCTATATAATCAGTAACAGCAAAATCTTCAAGCAGTCACCCCAAAAAGTCTTTGCCGTCCACCAATCGATCGCGATCGACTTAATGCCCATCCCGGATATAGACCAATGGTCTTCTAACTTTTTCGACTCATGGAACCCTTAGAACTGTAAGGTGTTTTCGGGGATCGCCATTTCATACTTAGAAGAATATATCTTAAGGTATCCGACTACGTTCGAAACCGTGATTTTGCAAAAGCGCATAAATGGATAATTTTCATGATATTTAGTGTCACTTAGATTAGAATAGATGTATAAAATTGTTTTAAGGACATTTTGACAAAAAAAATTATTTAAATATAATATTTTGGCAAAAAAATTGCTTAGAATAATCTTTTTTCAAAATGCTCTCTGTGAAAAATGCTTCTATTATAATAATATTCTGCCTGCACATAGCTCAGACCTCTCTACAGAGGCTCAACTAGAATTTTTGAAAAATTCCCATTATTTTCAGAGTTTCCACCAATTGAAATAATTATTGGCGTTTTTTTCTTAAAATTGCTCCCCTCTGTTGTCGTAAAATATGGATAAACCTACTTCTAAGTTATATATTTCAAAAATTCTAGTCGAGCCTCTGTAGAGAGGTCTGAGCCATATACAGGCAAAATATTATTATAATAGAAGCATTTTTCACAAAAGGAGAACATTTTGAAAAAATTTTATTCTAAGTTAATTTTTTGCCAAAATATTCTATTTAATTTTTTTTTTTTTGTCAAAATGTCCTTAAAACAATTTTATACATGTATTCTAATCTAAGTGACACTAAATATCATGAAAATTATCCATTTATGCGCTTTTGCAAAATCACGGTTCCGAACGTAGTCGGATACCTTAAAATATCTGAAGCAGATCAACATGTGTGTGTTATAGGTGCTTTATATATAGACAATTATAAAAAATATTCTATTTATTATTTCAAAAAAATTATTGTAATTTTAATATAATTTATTCAATAATATTAATTTGCGATCCGAGGGTCACTCTACAAATGCATTATATTTAGTAACTGGGATCTGGTTGTTATTTTTACACCAACTGTGTTAAGAATAGGACTACTGAAGTTATCTGCAGTCGCATTTCATATTCTGCGTTTAGTTTGTTTTTATAGCCTTTTACGTTGAGAAACATTTTTTCACTCAAATACTTCGTCCTAAATGGCTACAAAATGTACATAGCTGTTTGAGAAATCCTGTGTATTTTGCATGGATTTGCAGTCTAAAATTTAGGAGCTGTTCTTGCTTAAATTTAGATTTTAGCATCAAATCTATATATACGTAGATAAAATATTCCCTCTCTTCCATTATAGGTGTTTTTTTCTAACAAATGAAAAAAAGGTTCATTTTCAATTAGAAAGCTATTTAGTTTTACAAAACACTATACTAATGAGTATAAAATTATTTTGAGGGAAATTTTATAGTAAACAATAGAATATTCACTATCTAATAAGTAGTACATATGAAGCGAAAAAAATTTTTAATATTATTTTATTACATCATAATAAAAATTGAAAAAGTGTTACAAGATAAAGTTATGTATAAATAAAATATTCACACAATTTTAATACCTGGGATGAGCTTAAACATATTTGTGGTTATATAAGCTTTATAGAGAACGTGAATCCATTTTGCATACACATTTATAAATTTCTTTTCGATATTTTTATTGACTCGCGGAACCCCTGGGAATCCCAGGGTTTCGGGGAACACAGTTTGAAGACCCCTGATGTAGACATAACTCATTTGAATTTTTCTTTTTATTGTATATAATAAAAAAAATTCAAAATTTTTTGATTGTATATTGTGTAATAATTCTGTATAATTTCGTAAAGTTTAACATTCCAAATGGTAAATGAAAAGAGAATATTTTTTTAAACTTTAAGTTAAAAAATAGGGATCGCTACTATCGTAAACATGTGCCCAATTTGTTATGGATATCTCCGGAAATCTCTTGTTTTTATTCTTTTCTTTTTAATTTTTGCTAGTTAGATTACTTAAAAAATTTTTAATTTTATTTTGAAAAATTCATAAAATAGAACTAAAAAAGTAATAAATCTAAACTTATTATTATTTTTTTCAAATTCATAGCTTTTGTGTTCTAAATCTTATTATATTTCATTTTCTGTTATTTTTTTTAAAACAAGTTCTTTTTTTGTAACGAAGTGTTCTTCATATAATAATTTTCATGAGATTGAACACATTTTCTTAATTTTTTCAATACACAAAACTAATTTTTTTCTTTCAAAGTTGAAATATAAATGACCGAGGAAGTGTAATTTTTTTTTGCACAGGGTGACGAAGTTGTTAAAATCCTATTTACGATTATTTGGACATAAACGTTGATAAATGAAAGCAGTTGAAAAATCGTTGATTTGGTTTCGAGATTAAAAGTTTTGTTAAATTTATCCAGTTTTCTTATAATTTAATACTCTTTTTCGCCCGACATTCGGAAAAACAGATAAAACAGTTTCGATCCAGTAAATAATATATATAATGAAATAAGGCTCCGGTATTTTATTTAATTCTGAGTGGTGTAGTAATTTACTCCTACACTAATTTCAGAATTAAAAGAAAAAATTACAATAATAATTCAATTACCGAATAACAACAAGCAAAATAAAATGATTAGTGGCAAGTTACTACAATAGTTGCTAATGCGCTCATTTTTCATTTAAAAAATAAAACATATTTGTGTATTATAAAATTAAGTTTTCAATGGTAAATAAGTCAGGTGACATATTTCGTTTTCCTTTGTGTTTTATACAGAGTTAAATGCTCCATGCAGTCCTCTCAACGACTGTTTGTTCCAATAAAGTTTTTATGATTGATTAAAAAAATCTTCCTGTAATGTTTACCTTTTTTTAAAAAAAAAAAACATTTTATCAATTAATTTCTTATCCTAAAATTTGTAAAGAATTTGCAAGACCAAAAGAGTAAACAAATAAATAAGTAACATATTTTTGATAAACAGTCAATACCATAAAATATTTCGAAAACAATTCGTTTGGTGGACCTGGAAGATCTTCTTACAGTGGACAGCGATTTCAATTCATCTCGCAGAAATGAAATGTGCTAATTATCAACAATTAGCGACGTATAATTAATTAATGTTATTTAAAGTATTTTTAATACCAAATTATGAACTTTTCTTTATATATATATATAAATGCAAATACCGATATATTTAAAAACTCTCTCAAACCGTTGATGTATCATCCCTTTGTATATGACTTTAAAATTAAATATTTCATTGCGCGTGTTTTGTTACTCGTATAACACACCACATTGAAAGTATACTCTCTCAGTATACAGATAATATTTTTTTATAACGATTTTCCGATTCTTTGAGTATTGTATCAAAAAAGATTAGAAGTGCATTATAAATACGATACGAATATTGCTATCAATACTCGTTGGATTAATTGGTTTTATATTAATAAGACTACTCTCTCTCTCTCTTAATAAAATATGATAAATACCAAAATGTTATAAATTATACAATATTTTTACTTTTCACTGTTAACAATCAATCTTATATACAATTTAATCCGTACACATTTCAAATAATTATACAGTTATTCTTCTACTATCTTGATCGTTACTTTCAAATACTGCATTTTAGACATTATCATCTGGTATATGTTTCTTTTTATTTCATATTTAAATTAGCTTATTGTTTTTCCCCTTTTTTTGTTTTTGAAGGAATTCACATTTTCTTGTCCATTTACAACATCGACCCTAAGCCCAGAAGCTTAATTCAAAGCCTAAACTTAATGTATATACATATATATGTACAACATACATCTGAATCTAAGCCGCACTTTTTTCCCATTGTTAATGCTATTGAAAATCGGGTACGGCTTGGAATCGAAGGCGGAAAAATTCGTTGGATGAGAAATTAAACATGATGCTGACAGTTAAAGCAATGACAGGTTCGTGCATATGTTTAAAGTTTTTAATACCGCTAAAATATATTAATTATTCCTTCTTATTAGTTCTCATTTAATTTTCTTCTTCTTTTTTAATTTCGTAAACATCGGATATCGATAAATTTTTTTATTCTTCTTTATATTTTTTTCACAAAAACATGCTGAGTATTTGGAGTGCGCCTTAAAACCGATGGCAACTTAGATTTAAATAAATACGGTATACATAAAATACAATATGATAAAACTCAATTTAAAAATTCTAAATAATGATTTGAATTCTGCAACTATTTGCGGTCGATAGTCAAGGAAGTGATTAAAATTATGTTTATCATCTACACTTTCATTATTTAGTTAGAATAAAAAAACCATCTTAGTGTAGACATTTTCATTGTCAAAACGTTTGGCAGCCAAATGCATATTTCCCCGCCAAAAGCGGATCTGCATGCATGCTTAGAACCGGTCAGTTATATTCTTCACCATTCCGCCAGACTGTGACTTTGACACAGAACTCTGTATTACCCCAGGCGAAACCAACCTTCAAGAATATATGCAGGGTCGCACTTGATGCCTAGTTTTAACATACGTACCTGTTCCTTGTTGACTTTTCTCAGAGACCATTAATTTCTTCTCATTTACCTCTTGCAAAAGGTGACTGCGCTTTCTAAATTTTAAAAATGGCAATTCACTTTTCTCAGTTGGGGATAAAAACAATTAATATGCTTTTAAAAGGAATTCATATTTTTCTGGAATAAGAATTTACATTAAAATATTTCCTTAAAATATATAGCAAAACAAATTAGAATAAATCAAATATTAGATTTGGTTTTAAAAAATAATTCACATTTAACCATCTTTATTTTATTTTCAAAATTACTTTGTGTGGCAACATAAAAAAAAGGTTTAAATTCGAATCAGTACTACGATAATACCATTTAAATTTTTATACTTTCTTTCTTTTAAATATGAATATTCACTTATTTTTTTTCTATATTATCTATATTTATTACGGATTCTTTGACATGTTTGTTATAAATATATCTAAATTAACCTAATTTTCTAATAGTTATAAAACAAAATACAGTAAAAATGTTAAAAACGTATATCAAAATTACAGACGTAAAATATTTGAAAAGTATACTTTTAAACCAACTTTAAGTAAAATATAGTTTAAATTTGGTAACAATTGCGGATAGAATCCAATTTTAAAATCCTCTAAAACTAAGAATCCAGATTTCGCTTGTTTATTACATTTTTTAGCTAATCATATGGTATGAAAGTTGGCGGGCGAATGTAAAATTAATCAGAAAGCAAACTCAAAAGAATCATACAGTTTTTAATTAAAAAAAAATTAACAATTTAAGACAGAGATAAAAATGTATAAGAAATTTTCCTCGTCGATAAAAAATGGTTTATTCGAGATTTAATTTTTATTTAACTTTCCATTAAAACTACATATATTTGACACTATTAATCACAGACTACGTAGAGTTACAGTCAAATGTGGTAATGACAATACTTAAATTAGGAAAATAATACCCTAATTTTCATGCCATACCAAAGTAGGTATTTTGAGAAATTGATAACATCTACGTACCACCATCAATGCTCTCTCTCCTCGAGTGTTTGATTATAGTTTGGAGAGAAGAATAGTGATTATACTCAGTGTAATCCATTGCTTTAACATCTCAAAAATAAAATGCAAAAAGCATAAATGACGTAAATATTCTAATAGTTAATTATCTAACTAGTTTATAGTTATTAATTCTCTAAAACACACCTGAATAACAACTTAAAGTCTTTTTATATTTTCACAAAAATTAATAACAAGATTAAAAACTACTCTACTGTTGCCACATTTACAACTAACTTATCTAGAATACATCAAAACAAAGATGATAATCTGATAGAGGATTGACCTGGCATAGTGTGTGTAAGTAAACAGCTTCCGTAATTTTTATCGTAGCTGGATCTCTTTACGATCGTATCCTCCGATACCATCTTGCTCTTTTTAGTTAGATTTTTAGTAATTTAGCATATTATAAATGATTACATATATATGTAAAAGGAGAATTTTTATTTTTATTATTTACCATTCGTCAAATTAAATGAATATTTAAATAAAACATTTATTTTCCTTCTATTAAATGGATCATAAGTTGAAGTCTTAATTCCAAGGAAAACTCGCAGCATAAAGTAATGGCGAGTCTTTATCTTATTAATATAATTGTGGAATAGTATGGAAATTAAATATACAAATTGAGTATAAACTTAAAAAGAATGAGCTCGAATATGGTATTCGTATTATGGTTCTAAATTAAGAGGTACTTTGCCAATAGTCTCTTTCTGCGGTCACATTAGTTCAAATAAAAAATAACATTTTACTTCTAAAAAGTGAAGATCTCTGTGTGTTAACATACGAGAATTTTTTAATTTTTTTTTGAGGATTGGATGAAATTAAAAAGAATTGTATGATTTATAAAAATGAAGGGGCATTTTAGCTCATTCCCTCATTATTTATTTATGTGCAAATAAGTACAAGACAAATTTTTTTGCAAAGTGAATGTAGAATGCCAGCAAAGATTTCAACCCTGTTGTGTAACCATGGTTCAGAATAATAAGGCATATTGGTTGTGGTAGATAGCTAAGAGAGTAAAATACAACAAAGAACCATTTTTAAATCAGATGCGATTATTTACTTTTGAGAAGTGTTTTCTTTAGTTTTTCAATTCCTACTATTAGCTCACGATCTCTACATATTTATTTATTTATCTTGGTGGAATTTTCAATCGTTAATAAAATACATTTTAAAGCGCTCAATTGAGCTGAAATTTTATATACATGATTATTTTGGATGACAGTACGATACTTTAATGATAATTAATAAAAATTAATTACCACTTAATGTTGAGATTCTGTCCTATGTATATAAATATTTATATTAATTGTAACTATTTAATAAAATTAGCTAAAATAAAATTTTTCTTTGTTGATCTTAGCAGGAATTGACTTAAAAATTTTTTTTATAGTACTTGTTAAATAATGGAACTTAATTATTAACTCTGTACAAATTTATTCTCATGTTTCTAATTATTATACATCTTTGTACTGATAACTACAGGCAAAAATTTTTTGAAAAGACTGCAAAAAATGAGGTATTGTCTCTGCGACAGTAACGTCACGCTGAAGCTCTTTCGATAAGGATGTTGTTTCTTTTCCTTCAATTCCACAAGGCACTATATGTGAAAACCAGCTCAAGTCCACATTGCAGTTTAAAGCGATTCCGTGGGTGGTCACATACCGCGATCCATGAATACCTAGAAAATAATAATATTTTTTAAAAATAATTATTTTTTCTAAAAATATTCGATTTCTGTTGTAAAATGTGTGTCTTCTATTCAATTATACTTCGACAACTGCGTACAAAAAAAATTTTTTTAAAAAAATGAAGGTTATTTAACCCTTTAACTGTCAAGTTATTTTGATGATTTAGGTACACAAATTGTCAAATTTTTTGGAACCAAAGAGCTTCTAACCTCTAACCTTTGAAGTCTTCAGTAAAGTGCTGCAATCTATTGAATTGAGCGCACATTAACTTTTCCCGAGAATCAGTCGGGTTTGACAAAGTGATGAAGCCGAAATAAACGTTTCCCGATATGTATTCGGGTAAAACAATACGATGCACTCAAAAAAAATTGCCCCGAGTAACACTCGGGCGTGACATTTTCGAACAGCAGTGCTGTGCCCGAGATGATCTCGGGCACGACAGTTAAAAGGTTGCGACATGGCCATCATTCGATAGCCATGTCGTGGGGTTTCAGCGTAAGTTAGAGGTGTGGGATTCTCGGAATGATGAGACATTTTATAATTCTTAATATGACTTTTATTAAGAATTTAACTTAGATAACTTAGATAGCGAACAAACTTATATTAAGTGAGAATAAACCAGAACACGTAGTCTTAACTAACTCAGATCGCGCAATTAGATCACTTATCAATATAAATATATTATATCCGCCTAATCTCAATCTCAATAATATACTAGCGTTCAGAATATAATCTTCCTACCTTGGTTGAATACTCAACGTCCCAGCTAATTCAAATCTTTCTCCTAGGGTAGTACAATGGTATGTACCTTGGTATAGTTGGCGGGGTGGCGTCTTGATTCTAAGTAAGCCGTCGATCAACTCTTCTATCTTCTCTACGCTGAACTTTCTCTAAATTGCCATTTTTGCTCACTAAAAGTTCTATCCTTTTAAAGGTTATCTTATTTGCATCTATGCTTCGTTTCACTTCTTGGATTTGGGTTGGAAAAGTTTTGCCATTAATCGTGGCCATCAAAGAACATAGAGGTTATGTTAGAGGAAGAACGCGAGAGATGTCACAAGGTTAACAGACTAATATATTATTTCTATACATACATTTTAGAAACAATATACTTTAAAAAAGAGATGTTGAAAATAAGAATGAAAATATACAAATAAAATCCGTTCTATTCGTCATTCAAGACTGTAACATAACAGAATTTGAAAAGGCCTGGAGTGTGTTTTGTGGCCGCGGTAGCCGAGTGGTATAGGTATCGGATCGTGGCTTTGTCACGAGTTCGAGCCCAGTACCATTAAAGACCCGTCGTGTAAGGCAGCGATTCCCGCTAAATCTGTCGAGAGCTGAAACGTCATCCCTTGGTGTGGTGTGGTAGTTAGGAGAGGGGGTGCCAGATCAGGTGTCGCCCACGTCCCTTGACCATGGTTCAAATTTACCCTCGTGTAGCTGAACAGTGTGAGGTTAGTATTCACTCACTCACTGGAGTGTGTTTTACTAAAAAGTTTATAACGTTTAGAGAATAATTTTCTTTTATTTTTTATTCTAACCTTGAAAGTAATGTCATTTTCGAAGAATCAATTTTATAGTTACATTAGATTTTATATTTACATTAATTTTTATACCATGAAAAAATTATGACGTTTTAAACACATTATTTTTATTCTTATTAGCAATGAAAAGACAAAAGCAGGGCATATTACAAAATTTGTGATTTTAATTTCTAACCATTTTAGCATCTCTACAGTGAGTGAGTGGGTATTAACGTCTCACTGTTCAGCTATTCGAGGGCTTTCGCTACTCTACAGTAAAATCTTCATTAAGGTATCCGACTACGTTCGGAACCGTGGTTTTAAAAAAGCGTATAAATGGATAATTATCATGATATTTAGTGTCACCTAGATTATAATACATGTATAAAATTGTTTTAAGGACATTTTGACACTAAAAATTATTTAAATACAATATTTCGGCAAAAAATTAACTTAGAATAACCTTTTTTTTTAAATATTCTCCTTTTGTGAAAAATGCTTATATTATAATAATATTTTGCCTGTATATAGCTCAGACCTCTGTACACAGGCTCAACTACGATTTTTGAAAAATTCACATTATTTTCGGAGTTACAACCCATTGAAATAATTATCGGCGCTTTTTTCTTAACATTTCTCCCCTCTGTTGTCGTAAAACATGGATAAACCCACTTCTAAGTTGTATATTTCGAAAATTCTAGTTCAGCCTGTGTACAGAGGCCTGAACTATATACAGGCAAACTAATATTATTATAATAGAAGCATTTTTCACAAAAGGAGAATATTTTGAAAATGGGTCATTCTATGTTCATTTTTGTCAAAATATTGTACTTAAATAATTTTTTATTGTAATAATATTCTTAAAACTATTTTATATACATTTTCTGATAATACCAATAAATATGAATTATCTGAAATTCAAATATTAGAGAATAACCAAATGGATTAATAAATTATATATATTCTCTCAGTATATTTTTTTCTCTTCCAAGATTAAATAGTTCTTATTAATCTAGTAATGTTAAAGAAAAAAGTTAATAGCACAATAACTTTAAATGTATCACTATAACTGTATTGTACACACAGCATGAATATATAATAATAAAGTTTTAAATATTCCTCTTTTTATTAAATAATCAATGGATTACTTTCTTTTCAAAACAGTGGCAGTTAACAAAATTTAAATTCTCCTCATATTCGATCTATAAAACCATACATAAAGGATTTTCAGAACATACTATTGATTCATATAACTATCCAGATTACCAGCTAACTCTTCAAAAGAAAAAAATATTAAAGAATTAAAGATTGTGATCCAACAATGTTTTCAAATATTTATTAAGCAAAATGGATAATAAGCACATTTTAATGTTGCTTTGGCATTTAAAAAATTTAATTAATTGTTAATTCAATCCTAAATTTTAAAAAAGATCAACAATGACATAATTTTTGTAACTGAATATCCTAGTTAAATTTCTGGAAAAAGAGGAAAAGAATACATTTAAATGTTCATTCTTGTTTTCTTAGTGTTTTGATAGTGACTATAACTAGTAATTATCCAAAACTAATTCATAAGAATGCACAAAGGCTACATCATAAAACTACCTTTACAATTTCACCCAATTATTATTGATGTGGTGTGGAAGTTTGAAGGAAGTGGTACCAGCTCAGGTGTCATCCTTGTCACTTGACCATGGTTCAAAATCACGAGGTCTAACCCAAATTGCCCCTGTGTTGTCTTACGGTACAATGTTAATAAACATTCACTCACTCACTATCCAGTTACTAAATTGCCTTTTCATAAATATTTTTAAGATGAAGAAATTTTCAAAAGGCTTATTTAATCAGCTAAGGATAATGAAAATATATATAATATCAATTTGAAAAATTCTAATTAAATTTAAAATGCCTTTGAATACATTTACATTTCAAATATGCCTTTTTATTATTGTTTTTTATGAAGGTATTTAGTACTTATGCTTATCTCAAAACAGTTTATTTTCATGTATGCTAACTCAATTTGAAAGATTTTCCCCACTACATGGATATATAACAGCATTTCAATATATATCAATTATAAATTAAAAAGAAAGAAAACTCTGTTCATAGTATAAAAAACTTGAGGCAGTAAAATTTAGGTTGATCTCTCAAAAGGAATCAAAAATCAATTTATCATCACAAATTTTATGTGAATTTTTATATTTTTACTTCAATGAAATTCTGTTTTTGTCGGTAAAAAAGAATGCAAATTTTCACTTAAACATTTATGTATTTGATAGAAGATTATAGTTAATATTTTAATCATAAATATTTAAAATAACTTCAAGCATTATTACCTATTGCTGCAATTTTTCTATCATCAATCCAAACACCTACATCACTCGTGGTTGTAGCGTTCACGTTGAAGCTCTTGCAAGTATCGATTAGAGTATTTTCTAATTGCCTTACATACCACTTAATGCTCTTTTTAGCGTCAAAATGTCCTAAATAAAGTACTGGATATGATACTAGTTGCCCAGGTCCGTGAAATGTTATCAAGCCACCACGATCAGTCACGACAAAATCAGCTCCCAATTTTTTTAATTTATCCTCATCTTTAAAGTATTGTTTATTTCGGATTCCTACAGTATAAACAGGCTCATGTTCAACTAAGAATAAATAATTTTCAATAGATTCAAAGTCTTTGGAAGCTATGTACTTTAAAATGTTGTTACAAGCATCTTTTTGCACCTTCAATGCTTTTTTATAGCACATTTTACCTAGGTTGTGTACGATCACAACCGGTAACTGCCTAACACTCATGTTTGTTTACATTCTTAGTTGTAAATAGTTAGTTCACTTCAGTTTATACGACTCTAACATGACGAAGAACGAATTAAAATTGAATGTACTGTTAAAATTTCTTTTTGCTACAGTATATTTTTGTGAAAAAATTAATTGTGATATTCTGAAAAGGTTAACAGTATGTTCTCTGCCGAATAACTTCATTTCAAGAGAATATTCAACTGCTGATTTCATTATTGTAGAAATAAATCCCGAATCTTTATAGCTGATGGCGCCATCTATTAGTGAAATATAAAATAATAAAATGAAGTGTAAAAAAAGTAAATTTAAAAAGTAAAGAGCACAGTGAGGAAGATCAGAAATAAACATATTTCATTGAATTAAATATTATTGGCATTCTATAAATGTTTAAAATTTGAAAGAAAATAGTCAAAAAATTATTTGTCGTAAAACAATTTTTAAAAGAAACTTTCGATTGCTTACCAAATTTTAATTAATTTATAAGGGATGCAACTGATTATAATTGAATATTATAATGAATATTTTATGAATAAAATATAATAAATACTAGCAATCAACATTATTTTTAACATCAAATAAATTTAATATATTTTAAATATTTCACTCTACTCAATTCATCCATAGATTAACTCAATAAAATCTATGTACATTATAATTGAACAATGCAATCAAAATCCTAAAGAGAGAATTTTTCGCTTCCAAGATCTGTCCATGTGAATGGGAAACTTTGGGGAATAAAATATGCAGGAAAAATAAAAGAGGAAAATAATTTGAAGTACTATTTCGCGATTTTTCTAAATTACACCTTTTTTTAATTATAAGTCTAAAATAAATTTTGCTGTAAGTAGAAATCCTTCTAAATATGCTCTTAGATATTTATTATCTCTGTCTCTTTCTATATGTATACTACATCATTTTATTCTAAAACATTATCTTTCAAATAGAAGAATAACTTTTGAAGTTTTTGCTAAAAATGGAGTATTTTTTTAAATTCAAGCATTTTTTTCACACACTCCCCTTTTTTTTTCTAAAACAGATTAATTATGAATCTACAGCGAATCAGTTCAACAGATAATAATAAAATGTATTCTGCAGAACAATTCCTTGACAAAAATTTGATATTGATCTCAGCATTCTCCCATAAAATGCTGGTTTCTTTATTACTGAAACAAGCATTATGAAAATACCTGCTTCTTAATCAGATTTGTGTTTAAATAAGATATTTAAAAGTAATATCTTCACGAAAATTCAGTTCTTATTTCTTAGCAATTTCTGACATCTCAATAAAGCACGATTAAAAACAAAAGCTTATTTATCTTCTCGCTAATTTACCACCTTCCCTTCCATTTAGAAATAACGAATGCTCGGTTCAAAGCCTTACAAGCATCACTTATGATTGCTTTTCTTTCCAAAACATAATCAATAAGAAATCACCTGGAAAACAGATAAAAGAAAAGCAACAATATCTTCTTATTTTTATTAAATTCAACAGTCGACTCTCTATAATTCGGGAAGTTGGAGGGACCAATGAAAAACTTCGAATTATCAAGATAGTAGGAAAAAACTCCCGAAATACTCGAAGAGAAATTTTTTTTCTAACACATTTAAATTTGAAACTATGTAATAAAACAATAATTGTACCTATATATTATAAATTATTTTAAAGTATTTTTAAAAAGTACATATTACACAGAAGTGTTAAAAGTCCTGTATTAAAACAATACATTTATGTATTAAAAAGAATTATTAAAAGAATAAACACTGTACATAATTAATCTTTTCTGACAAAAAAAAAAAAAATCTTTTATTTTTGTTTTGGCTTTCAATCTTGTTTTTGTAAATAGACTTTTCTAGAATAAATGAAGCTTGGAAAAACGTACGCATCAACATGATTTTCAAAGAAAAAGCTGCGTAGTTTGTTTAGTGACACTTTAAATTCTGTCAGATTTATCGGAGTCAAGTTCTCCGATTCATCTTCTTGACTTTCTGTGTTATTGTGGTCCAAAGCCACAATTTCAACTTCAAATAAGAGTTCTCCATGTAGCGATATCCGCGTCAACCTGCGCGTAGTCGTCAAGCCTTGTCAATCATGATCAAAGCCTTTAAAATAGAAATAGTTACATTGTGATTTTAGAGGATGTCCAAAACGCTTTTAAGGTATCCGACTACGTTCGGAACCGTGATTTTTCAAAAGCGTATAAATGGATAATATTTATGATATTTAGTGTCTTAGATTAGAAAATGTATATAAAATTGTTTTAAGAATAGTATTACAATAAAATTATTTAAGTGTAATACGTTTTGACAAAAAGGAAACATAGAATGATCCATTTTCAAATTATTCTCCCTTTTGTGAAAAAATGCTTCTATTATAATAATATTTTACCTGTATATATAGCTTCCAGACCCTGTACACAGAGGTCAACAAGAATTTTGAAATATATAACTTTAGAAGTGGGTTTATCCCCTGTTTACGACAACAGAGGGGAGAAATTTTAAGAAAACGCCGATAATTATTTCAATGGGCGTAACTCTGAAAATTGGTGTGAATTTTCAAAATTATATTTGAGCCTCTGTACAGAGGTCTGAACTATATACAGGCAAAATATTATTATAATAGAAGCATTTTTGACAAAAGGAGAACATTTTGAGAAAAGGTTATTCCAAGTTAATTTCTTGCCGAAATATTGTATTTAAATAATTGTTTTTGTCAAAATGTCCTTAAAATAATTTTATACAAGTATTCTAATCTAAGTGACACTAAATATCATGAAAATTATCCATTTATGCGCCTTTTTAAAATCATGGTTCCGAACGTAGTCGGATACCTTAACGACTTCACGCCGATAAAAAGTTTTAAAATTAAGTATGATGCCTTGATCGAGTGGCTGAAATTTAAGGTTGAGTTTGTAGGGAAAAAAATTGAAGCTTTTTTTCACATTTGATAAAGATGGTGCATTATTGTGCACAATGCAGTTGTCTAAAAATGAGAGATTACTCGCACGTCGTTTTTGGCTTTTCATATTCGTGTTCAATTAAACTCTAACCATTCATTAAAGAGTTCCGTGGTCATCCATGCCTTCTTGTTTGAGCGATCTGAAGTAGGGAACAGGCTTATGCCCTTGAAACACCGAGGTTTTGCAGATTTTCCTATGACGAGAGGAGTAATCTTTTCTGAGCCATTCATGTCTGCAGCCAGAAAAACAGTTTATCTCTCCTTGCTATGTTTTCCTCCATGGCATTTTTCTTCCTTGAAGGTAAATAATTTTCTGAAAACTTGAAAAGGAATACAGTTTCATCCGTGATGAAAATTTTACTTGATCGTACTCCTTTATAAGTCTAAAAGCGATTTCTGCCACTTAGAACAAACATTAATGTTGACATTCGAGCTTTCCCCGCACATTCTTTTGGAGATTATCCCTTTACTTTTCTTAAAATTTTAAGCCGTCCCTCGCTAGCTGAAATCTCGACTCATAATTTTTTGACGTATGCAGTAGCCTTTTCTATTAATAAAAAGCCTACCCTTTCCAAGCTACTACACCATGCCTATGAGAAGACATTGAGACACGACAGATTTAACGGGCACCAGCCGTTCAACAGTGTTACTAAAGCTTTAACTCAGTGATTCCCAAAGGTCTATATAGACCCCCAGGGGTCTATGACGACCAGCAAGGGGTCTAGGTCAGTGACAAAAATAATTTCGGGGGTCTAATTTTATGTCTACTAAATTTAATGTTAATTTGCAGTTTCAAGGTGACAGCATAAATTTTATTAAAACAAGGACCATTTCAGTGTTTTTTCTAAAATAAAGCCGAAGAAGTATAATATTGGAGGTCGCAAATTTTCTCAATTTGTCACAGACAATCTGTCAGAGTGTCTTAACCCACGTTTAACATTTAAATGCCATTTATTCAAACCAGGATCGAGAATGCTTTGACTATTGTAACACAACAGCAGGCAACGAATTCATATGGTCACATTGAAAAAAAAATGGCATTTTACAATAGGAACTGATTGGAATAGGCACTAATGGAGATCTTTAAGTAAAGTTTAGAAATGGTTGCAAGCAAGTTTGGCTTAAAAAACCTACCTGTTATTTCCCCTGAAATATGGAATATAAGTAAGACAGAGAGTTTTAAAGGTATCCGACTACGTTCAGAACCGTGATTTTAAAAAAGCGCATAAATGGATAATTTTCATGATATTTAGAGTCACTTAGATTAGAATACATGTATAAAATTGTTTTAAGGACATTTTGACAAAAAAAATTATTTAAATACAATATTTCGGCAAAAAATTAACTTAGAATAACCTTTTTTCAAAATGTTCTCCTTTTGTGAAAAATGCTTCTATTATAATAATATTTTGCCTGTGTATAGCTCACACCTTTGTACAGAGGTTCAACTATGGAGGCTAAACTCCTGGAGAATGTGGAGCATCAATTTTGAACAGTTTTTTCGAATTTCTTTGGACTACACTCATTGGTCTTTATCTTTCAGTCTCGTGGGTCTTCCGGATCGAAGCACACATTCCGACAGTCACCACTCATCTTCCATTTTGTAATCACAAAAGCCACTGTCGATTTTGAAATGTTTAGCTCACTAGATATGTCCCTTAAGAATCGGCCATTTCTATGATATCTGACAATTACGCCTTTCTCAAAGTCAGGCAGCTGAATTCCGTGACATCTTCTTGCATGCGATTAATGCCAATGCTGTTTCCTACACAATAAGTAAGTACAGAAGGCTTGGCGTAGATCAGGACCTCAGATACTCTCATTTGCATGAATGTTAAAATATTTATCGGTAGATAGTGTATCCATTCAGATTTGAGAGACGGCTACGTTACCCGAACGAAGTAGAACTAATGCTTCTGCACCAAACAATAAAAGAAAAACTTTCTCTCTTTAGAATATACGAATACACTTTTAATATACTTTTAGAACTTAACGTTCTTATCAATCGGTACAAAAATAAAAATTTGTGTATTAGCAAAAAAGTTTAAGCTAACAGATTCTAAGACATTGAAGAACTTGAATTTTTAGACCCAGTTTATATAATCAGAAGATTGAAAGATTGTTGGGGATTTGACAGAATGCATTAAATTAATAGAAAATGGTTACAAATTTTAGAAAATACAGACTCCAACGAAAAGCGCACCCTTTTTTTAAATCAAAACAAGGAATAATAATAATAAAAAAATATCAGCATACTACGGGAAATTTTGCGGGAAGAAAAAAAAAATGTTAGAACAGGTAGAGTACTGTGTTAAATTTTATGAAACTAAAATAACTTCGCTTTGCGATTTTGTATTTGTGATATCTAATATTTCATTTTCTAAATTATTATTTTCTTTCGTCTCCAGCCCCAACTAAAAATAATCTATGTGTATTTATACGAGAAATTGTACCCCGATTAAATCCCACCTATTGCGTAAGTTTGGGATATTACTGTATTTTTCTATTTATGGAGATTCGAAGTGACTTTCTTTTCTCAAACCCTGACTCAACCAAACTGCGTAAATTTTAATCAAGCAAACAAAGTGTTTAGTCTGATTTGGGACTATGATTAATAGCACATCTTTGTACGATCAAGTTAGCGAAAAAATCACTGAGAAATTGTGAAATTTGTGGTCTCGGTACCTAATGATGTATGGAAGGTGTTAACTTCCCGCATTTTCAAAAATATGCAAGTCATCCCTTAACCAAGTAATAGGAAATTTTTATTTGTCCAGAACAGATATGATCCGTCCTTTACTTCCGTGCTCGCTTGACGTTGTGAGTCACGGGACACCCTGCAGAGTGAACATTTTCCCCCTAGTTCAAGATATTTGTGTGTGTGTAACCTTTTTATAGATAAAAAAGTTTCCAAGTAATTTGTACAATAGCTCTGATAAAACTCGATTGGTCTATTACACACATTTCTTTCATTGAAAACATTCTTGTAACATTCTCCGAGTTCAAGTAAAATCAGTTCTAGAATATTCATGTGTGTGTTTTTGACTACATTTACAAAGACATACTAATGAGTGAAAAATTCGATTAAACTAGCTAAGCAGCAAATTTTTTTTATCATTTTTTAAAAAAAATAACTAAAACTATTGTAGAGACCTAATTTGCAAATTCAGGTATCTCTATCAAATTTGCATTTTTCAAACTCTTTTGAATTTCATTTTTGTACTTCTGACATCCAAAGAGAATTTAATTTTATAACTGTTTTTTGACTATCTATTATTTACTGAGCCTAATACCAAAATTAACACCTCAACTGGTTTGCCCGTACACCGTACGGGCTACGGAAAGCGAGTCATAAGCTGAACGGGAACTGATATTTTCTTCTTTCCATCTCTTTGACTTGAACATATTTTTAATTCTTATAGTGAGATTATTAGTGCTAGTGCTTTTAATAGATGCAGTTTGTCCATGGTACTGTAATATTTCGCATCCGGGATTTTCTTTGAGGTGAAGGCGAGAACTTTTCTTTGAAGGCAAGAATTTAGAGTCTTGAAAATATTCGATAAAGAACAGGAGTTGGCAAGGAAATGTGCAATTTGTTATTTGAGAAGAAACAAAAACGGAAAGCCAATCTAAGAGAGCCTACCATTGCATCCCATTGCTATATTTGACTTAATATACACCATACTTCAAATCGTGTGTGCATAGGTATATGCACACATACACAAAATCCTCAGCCATTTGAAGAAGTATGAACATTAATTTTTTTTGTAAGTATGAAAGAAATTCTCTTAGATCTATGAAACATTCTTCGTAGCAAGTAGAGTGTACTCTATAAAAAGAAAACATTTAAGAGTTTTAGTGTTCCACAATTATAAAATAAAAAATAGTATACAAAATTTTAAAATTGAAAATTAAAATAAAATTCTTCCATCTTCACATTCTGTTAAGTATTATGTATAGTTATATGCAATAAAAAAATATGCCCTTTGTTGGAATATTTTGGGCAAAAAAAAATCGACCACTTAAGGTATTCGACTACGTTCGGAAACGTGATTTTGCAAAAGCGTGTAAATGGATAATATTTATGATATTTAGTATCACTTAGATTAGAAAATGTATATAAAATTGTTTTAAGAATATTATTACAGTAAAAAATATTACAATGTGAAAAATGCTTCTATTATAATAATATTTTGCCTGTATATAGCTCAGACCTCTGTACAGAGGCTCAACTAGAATTTTTAAAATACATAACTTAGAAGTGGGTTTATCCATGTTTTACGACAACAGAGGGGAGGAATTTTAAGAAAAAAAAACGCCGATAATTATTTCAATGGGCTGTAACTCTGAAAATAATGTAAATTTTTCAAAAATCCTAGTTGAGTCTCTGTACAGAGATCTAAGCTAAATACAGGCAAAATATTATTATACTAGAAGCATTTTTCACAAAAGGAGAACACTTTGAAAAAAGGTTATTCTAAGTTAATATTTTGCCGAAATATTGTATTTAAATAAATTTTTTTGTCAAAATGTCCTTAAAACAATTTTGTACATGTATTCTAATCTAAGTGACATTAAATATCGTGAAAATTATCAATTTATGCGCTTTTTTAAAATCGCGGTTCCAAACGTAGTCGGATACCTTAAGGGAAGAGAAATTATTAAAATGAGAAATTATATGTATAAAAAAAGAAACCCTCTCTTTTTGGCAAAAGGTTTTTTTTCATTAATTTATACTAAAATATAAATATGTTTCATCTTAAAGTATCAAGAAAAGGTAAATGAATTTTTAAAAATTACGAATCAATGTAAAAGAAATATGATATCTATATTACCCAATCCTAAATAGATAAAAGAAATTTTATCAGATATTTATTTCCCGGAATCGGCTTAAAGAACATGTAAACTACCAAAAAAAAAAGGCGCTGGTCTTTTTTTTAGCCGATAATGGTCAAGGTTGTCTGTCAACTGCTTCATAGAAAAGTGGAAAGAGGTCGTTGGCAATCGATAAAGCTTAAATTCTCGACATTTATTGTTCTAAACAAGTTATTACTAGGTTTAAGGAAGAACTAAATGAGCCAAGCCTAAGAGCATCTTTCAGCTTATCAATTAATGGTTTTATCTGTTGTGATTCGGCTTCTTAGATTGAAATGCTCTATTCATAAGAATGTTGCAAAGTTCTTTCTTTTCAAGTTTGTAATTACATTCAAACAGGAAAACTAAAGTAAATATTTTTTTTCGGTCTCGTGAAATTCTAATTTTTTGAGTGAAATTATATTTTTTAAAATGTTTGAATAAAACAAACCTATAAACATTAAGTGTCAAAATCTAATTATTACATGCTTTTGAAGAAAATAAATATCGCTTTAGTATATGCACTAGAGCAGCGATACTCAACCTGCGGCCCACCAAGCATTTTTAAGTGGCCCGGTCATGGCCCATTGCTCTGAAAATTCACTTATTTAAGAACATTGTATCAAAAATTTGGTGGGGAATTCTTTGTCAAGAAATCAAATATATCTATTTTGCTTTTACTGTCGATGTCGTACGGTTACGAATTGATATTCTTTTTCTATTTGGAACGGTTATGGTCAGTGATAACTGGCAACAGTGGAGTAGCCACCATTTTATGGGTGGAACTATTTTTTAACTATCTTTCATAACTTGCAATCAAAAAATATTCGAAGAAAATATATCATTGCAAGACGATTGGGAGGTTGATTATTTTGTAGTAAAAGACAAACATGAATCAGTAATTGTTCGATCTGTCACGAAAGTGCTGAATTTAAAAATACCAATAAACACAGGAATCATTCAATGACACTTTTCCTCGAGTGAGTGAGTGAATATTAACGTTGCACTGTTCAGCTACACGCACTTTTCCTCAAAGATCTCTTTCAAGAGGTGATAAATAGGCTTTCTTGAATAATATTTGCAACAGTAACAAAATGTTTTGTCAGTGGTAATATCACAACGATAACAAAGACATCATATGAATTTTATTATAATATTGGTAATAATATGAAACCGTTTACTGATGCAGAAATTGTAAAGGATTTAGTGTTAGTGACAAAATAATAAAAATAATAATTTAAAAAAATCAAAACGGGAGTTATAATATTTTGATCAATTTTCCACATTTTAAATTTCCAATGGTATCTTGGTCTTGAAGCATCTCTCCCCACCCCTCCCCGATTTATCCTCATGTGGCGGCCCCCGTCAAATAATTGACATATGTATGCGGCCAGCGTCAAATAACTAATATATGCGGTCAGCCAGTGGCGAAAAAGGGGTCTCCTGGGGAATCCGACCCCCAGAGCACTTGATTTTTTCCGATAGGTTATAATTCTAGATATAATACGTAAATTTAATTAAATATTTGTTATTAATGATTAAGTTTAGAATTAATGCTAATTATTATTCAATAATTAGTTTTTCACTGTGTTTTGTTCCTGAAAATCGACAAATCAAAAATACTGTGGCAGAATGGTGAACTTTAACTGACCCGCCCCTTGAAAAATCCTGTGTCGCTACTGGGTCCAGCAGAAAAAAGGTTGAGTACCCCTGCACTGGGGATCAAACACAAGCATCATTATAATTTCAGATGTCTGCGTGCGCGTGCGATGAACACATTTACATATAATAAAAATTGTTCCGTAGCATTAAAAATAACAAAAATGAGTTCCTTTTTCAGCAAAGACTATCAAGATTGGGTAATGTTTCTTTTATTACCGGCTTTTATTACTTATAATTTATTCAATTCCTACACACTATTAACTCATACTCTCTATATATTTATTTACTTGTTTGTTTGTTTATTTATTTATTTTGGTGAAATTTTCAATCGTTAATAAAATACATTTTAAAGCGCTCATTTGAGCTGAAATTCAATACACATGATTATTTTGGATGACAATACAATAATTTAATTATAATTAATAAAAATTAATTTATTAAAACTAATTATTTGAAGAATTGCAAATACACACATCCACGTTGGCGATTTAGCAACTATTTTGGCGACTTGTGTCAAAACTTGGAAAAGATTTTTTTCTCACGTTTTAAAGCATTCAGTTGAACAGAAATTTTATATACACGATTGTTTTGGATGACAATACGATACTTAAATAATAATTAATAAAAATTAATTGCCACTTAATGTTGTGATTCTGTCATATGTTTCTCCATATTTATATTAATTGTAACTATTTAATAAAAAGTAGCTAAAAAATAAAATTTTTCTTTGTTGATCTAAGTAGGAATTGACTTAATTTTTTTTCTTTCATATTACTTGTTAATTGTCTGTACATAAAGGGCCCATAACATGTTGATCTACTTTAAATATTATTTTGTGATATATTCTTTGAAGTATGCGTACGGAATAGCGTTCCACGAAAACACTCTCTAGGCCTAGGGGTTCCACGAAAGTACCTTCAAGTTCTAGGTGTTCCGTGAGTATAAAAAGTTTGAAGACTACTGATCTAAAGCAAGGAGTTCTTCCGATAATAAGGACCGATTCTAGGGTGTCGTCCGCCTGCGTGCAAAGACCTAATGTGCCGCCCCTGTAGAGAATTTTTCATATTTTGACTAATACTTAACACTGACGTTATTAGCTCACCTACCTGTATAAGAGTAAAAAGTAAAATATTAATAAAAATGCAAATAGACACAAACATAACTCCTTTCCTCTATTTTGCTTTCTAAATTGAAAGGTTATTATTAAATTGAAAGCTTTTAGTTTTTCCAAATGCTTATTTAACTCCTTGAGCACTGTGTAACGACTAGTGGTTACATGTTACGTACAGGGCAAAATCTAATTGTAACCTCATGTGGATAATTGGCTTATTTAGGTGTACAACCAGTGTAACCACCCCAGGAAACAATATAAGGATTTTCTTTTATTGGGATTGTATAAAACTACAAAAGTTAAGGTATCCGACTACGTTCGGAACCGTGATTTTGCAAAAGCGCATAAATGAATAATTTTCATGATATTTAGTGTCACTTAGATTAGAATACATATATAAAATTGTTTTAAGGACATTTTGACAAAAAAAAATTATTTAAATACAATGTTTTGGCAAAAAATTAACTTAGAATAATTTTTTTTCAAAATGTTCACCTTTTGTGAAAAATGCTTCTATTATAATAATACACTGGTGTGCAAATCTTAAGCAACAATGTAAAAATTAAGCAGATAGCCATGAAATTGCAGAAAAGGAGGTCTGGAGATCAGTAGAGGGAACACGTAAGTCAGTAGAAACGTCATACGTATGCAAATATCAGCAACAAAACGTCAGAAGCGATGTGAGCGTACGCAAAACGCGTGATGTCGGCGCGCGCTGCTCAACAGTAGAATGAAATGAAGGACGGAGACGCAATTCACCATATTCTCTGCAAGTGCCAGTGAGTCAGTTCGTGAAATATGGCTAGAAGAAATCATCTGGATGACTTCACACGTGGAAGAATGATCGGAAAGCTGGAGGAGGGGCGTACTGTCACCAGTGTAGCTGCAGAGTTCGGAATCAACAAAAGTGTCGTTTCGCGCGCTTGGAAAGCGTTCCAAACCACAGGTACAGCTGTTAAGAAAGGTTGGTGTGGCCGCCCGAGGACGACAACTGCAGGGGATGACCGATATATCATCCTGCAGGCGAAAAAAGTTCGATAGCAGTCAGCAAGCGCTATTGCTCAGAAACTCTGTACAGCAACAGGTCGACAAGTGTAGCGGTTTACTGTGGCCAGACGCTTTCACAAAGGGGCCTGTTCACCCGCCGTCCTGAACGCTGCCTCCCGTTGAAAGATGGCCACCGAAGCCACCGTTTACAGTGGACAGAGAGCACAAAAACTGGACAACTGATCAATGGAGTCGTGTTCTCTTTACGGATGAGAGTCGGTTCAGTACCAGAAGCGATTCTAACGCGTTTTGACTTGAGAGAGATCGGGACCCGGTTTTATCCCAGTAACATCAAGGAAAGACATCGTTACGGTGGTCCTGGAGTTCTTGTCTGGGTTGGCATTATGTTGAACGGCGGAACTGAGCTTCCCATTTTCGACAGAGGGTCTGTAACCGGGGATCGCTATTGTGAGGAGGTACTTCTTCCCCATCTGCATCTTTTCCGAGGTGCCATTGGCCCAGACTTCATCTTTATGGATGACAATGCACGGCCACATCGCACTCTTGCTGTTGAGGAGCTGCTGGAAAGTGAAGATATCACTCGAATGGATTGGCCAGCGTGCTCCCCAGATTTAAATCCCATCGAACATGTGTGGGATGCTTTGGGGAGACGTATTGCCACACGCTCACATCCCCCGGGAGTACAACCAACAACTCAAACAGATGTTGATTGAGGAATGGGCACTCTACCTCAAGAAATGTTCACCAGCTGGTTCTGAGTATGCGGAGACGGTGCAAAGCAACCATTGTAGTAAGGGGAGGGCATATACCATATTAAGGAACATCTGCTTGTTGTTCTTCCTGTTGGATAGACAATCATGAGTCACGATACTATGCGTTCAATAAAGTTTGTTTTTGTTTGATTCCATACCGTATGCTTTTGTATTCCTTTTCAGCGCCGATGCTTTCGTCATCCTTACGTACATAATACTCTCCCTCATTTCAGAATTTCATGTCTCTCAGATGATTTTTCGTGAAGTTATGGCAATAAACCCACCTGTTGCTTAAGTTTTGCACACCAGTGTATTTTGCCTGTATATAGCCCAGACCTCTTACAGAGGCTCAACTAGAATTTTTGAAATATATAACTTAGAAGTGGGTTTATCCATATTTTACGACAACAGATGGAGGCAATTTTAAGAAAAAAATGCCAATAATTACTTCAATGGGTTGTAACTCTGAAACTAAAGTGAATTTTTCAAAAATCATAGTTGAGCCTCTGTAAAGAGGTCTGAGCTGTATACAGGCAAAATATTGTTATAATAGAAGGAATTTTCACAAAAGGAGAACATTTTGAAAAAAGGTTATTCTAAGTTAATTTTTTGCCAAAATATTGTATTTAAATAAATTTCTTTTTGTCCAAATATCCTTAAAACAATTTCATACATGTAGTCTAATCCAAGTGACCCTAAATATCATGAAAATTATCCATTTATGCGCTTTTTTAAAATCACGGTTCCGAACGTAGTTGGATACCTTAAGTTACAAAATTTTGAAAAATACGAAAAATAGAATTAATAAAATTACAAGTCTTTATGAAATTTCTCGAAATGTTCTTTGAAACAAAAAACTTTTTCACGTGCATTTCATAAGTGTATTGTCATTTTTGTTCCGACACAAGTAGATAAATCCGTATTTTCTTCCATTTTTTCGATAGTAGATAATAGTAGATAAATCCGTTATAAGAGTCATTGCCGTATTTATCGGTTTCCGGCAAATATATTCTAATTCAGTATCACTTTCGTTGAAATCCTATAAAGAAAAAGTGAAAGTAAAGTACAAAAATAGTTATACAAACTTCAAAAGGAGAAATGAAACATGAACAAAAGTATGCCTTAGCTTCATTTGCAAAAGGAAAATGCGTGTCGTAACGTCAAGGTCAGTATCTACATAAATCTGGGATTGCACGTATGATAGAAAATGCAGTTTGGAACGTAAGGAATTATAAACACACTCCCACATCTTATGTAATATTAACCATACTAGATATTTTCTAGATATAAGAGAAGTTTTCACAAAATGCATATACATAATTCAGTGCTACTCATCGTAATCCAAAGCGCTCATCTTCTTGCGATGAATTAGTTCAAAATCGCTTTCGTCACTTGAAGATACAATTTCAATTGATTTATTTTTTGGCAAAATAAAGTAAGATATAAGTTTTTGCAACGAAAGTCGGTTGGTCAGTTGCTTGTAAATGTCACGATACCTAGATATGCGGAATCGAAGCTCTTTTTAAAATGTCATACTCCTTTCGGAATTGTTATCTATTTTACGAAAATGCTTTCCCAATTTGTTGGAATGCTGTATCTCAGCATATATTTTATCCACTCTCAAAGAATCCGGTTCTTCTTGTCCGTCTACATAATCTATCAAATTATTGATAATGCCACAGTTATTTAAAGTTTTGTCTTCAATCAAGCGGGGGCTGTTTGCGCGTTGAGAGAAAGTAACTGAACGTGCATTGTCGGAACACTGTTTACAACAAATGAAAATAGCGTCTTTAAATGTATACATGTACCGGGTGGTTATCATTAAAGTTACACTATTCAGAGGCATGTAAAACCCTGTTCTTTAATCGGTTTTTAAAAACCCTTGGAATATATGCTATAGGGATTTTGGGGAAAAAACATTTCGGCAATAAAAAAAAAGGGTTCCCAAAATTTTTCAAAGGGGGTTTTTTATCATTTTCCCTTTTATGCAAACCGTAAAACCTATGGGATAAACATGCAGTCAAGGCCAGAGAATCATTCAGCCCCACGTTTGCCATCGTTAATCTTTCCCCGCTTTACAGGAACGGCAATTTTTTACAAATCACTATTTTTTATAAAATGAAGCAACCCCTCACGTTGGGGCCAAGTAAAAAGCACTGCTTAGTGTTAATTTTTGCAATAATCGTTTTTTCCATATTTTTCCCGGGTGCATGGCCTTCTCGCTCCCCGGATTTGGGAACCATGTGATTTTTTTGGGGGGGAAATTTTAAAAAGCCCGTGTAGAGGGGGGGAAATTGGGAAACTTTAATTTGGGATTTAAAAGTTCATAGTACGCCATGTGGCTGAAACCCCTCTGAGTTGTTTCAAAAGCTACCATTGAAAACGCAAATGCGCTTTCAACATGTTATTGATGCCAATGGAGCAAATATTCCCTATATTCTGTAAGGAAAAAATTTTTTAATGATTTAACATATTTTTGTCCTTCTTTGGAAAACCACATTTCATCCAAAGGGGTCAAACTTTGAACCATTTTTTTAATTGCAGAAACCTTTTCCCCCATGGTCCATATAGCATATATTTCATCAAAATCCGACAAGCAGAACGTTTTCTACTGGCCTCTGAATAGTGTAATTTTTTAATTAAAAACCCCCTTTGGTACATTGCAGGGCATAATGTACCCCCGGGGGACTCTGGGGGACCTAAGGAGACAGATGCCAAGTCCCGTGTTTATTTAAATTTATAAAATTTATTTATTAAAGGCAAAACCTGACTTTGCGGGGGGCCTTTTAACTTTCTTTTAAATTACGCCACTGGTAAAAAGATAAAAAAGATTACAGGGGCGCCAAACCCTTTTGGGAATTCATAAAACCCAAAAAATCGCACAAAAATAAAATCACAAAAAAAAAGGACCGCAGAAAACTGATTCTTTCTGGGATTAGTAAAATGAGGTGCAACCCCAAAAAAAAGAAAAAATAAAAAAAAAAAAAAACACCTGAGACTGGGGCCAATAAAAATTATTGCATTTTTCAGAACTTCCTCCGTGACAGTATCTGTTCAAAGTAGTTTCCCTTTAGTATTCAAAAACACTTCCCGCATTCGTTGCCGCCATTGCTGGTAACCCGTTCCCGGAGCAAGGTTTTTAGAAAACCCTTCAGGAGATTCTTCGCTTTTTGCCTGAACCTCTTCCCAAATGAGGGTAAAATGGGGCCCCCAAACATATTTAACTGTAAGAAATTTAAAAAGCCCATGGATTGGCCCAAAACAGGTGAAAAAGAGGATGCCCCATCATAGTAAATATTTTTTCTGCTTAGAAACTGCTTGACAGATAGGGCCGAGTGAGCGGGCGCATTTGTTTTTGGGCGCAAATTTTCCTTTTTCACTTCCCCAACCCCGGGGGGTTTTTTTCCCCCCAATTTTTTTTTCCGAAACCTTTTTGTACATCAATGTAGAACTGTTGGGTTAACAGTCGACCACATGAAATGGGAACCCACCCATATCACGAATTTTGGGTATGGCCCCGTAATCACTGGGCTTTGGGGCCCAGCATATCTTATTATCTTCAACATTGTCCCCTTTCCCCCTGAAAACCACTCATGCCATTCAGAGACATCTGCACGAGACCATTTCATCTCCATAAGCCTCGATTAGTATTTGAAATGTTTTCGTGGGTGATTTCTTAATTTCTCAAGAAACTTGATGTCAATTCGACATTTTTTCGGCAGAATACAGTTGCACGTGTTCACTCAATGACGCAGTACTCCCAACTGGTGCGATCGATTAAGGCGAAACTGGCCACATGGATGGAGGAGGTGCGTGGGATGACGTCACCAAAATAGTTATTGCCAACTCTACTCTTTTTTCAAGTGACGCACTTAGTCTCGTTTATTTTGTGTCACACCTTGTATTGTGTTTTCTATCCATGCATTACTAAAATGATAAGCGATTATTACTACTTAGAAATTAATATTCTTTCCTTTGATATTTTGTCCCGAAATGAAAAACGTGCTCAAAATATTAAAACATAACAAGAAGTGAAATTTTGCCATTACATTCAAAATCAGCAGTATAAGACTTCTAAAACAAAATCTTTATTACTCATACATTGTCTCGCGTTTACGAAAAATGCTGTTCACGTTCTTGGTAATAAAATTCTTTTGAATTATAATTTAAATTATTCAAATTTTATTTGACTGAACAAAAGTGGCAAATTCTCGTAAGTAATGTTAATACTTCCACATTACGGGTTTCATTGGTCTAGATAAATCACATTCAACTAAAAAGAAGAAAACGTTACTAAGCCTTTCGAAAATTCTTTTTATTTAGTATCTAATGAGTAAATGCAAACGGTACCTCAATCCATGTTATATGACAGAAATAAAAAAAGAGCGCCGAATGAAAAACAATACTGTATGCTTAGTTTCCTTCCTGTAAAAGGAATACAAGATGCTGGGCTAATTACAAAATTTATTTTCATATGTAGTCTTCAATACAATAAAAATTATTAGATTCTCATGCAATTCCGTATCATAAATTTGGAAACAATGCAGAATATCTTAAGAATACTATTTCTTTATCCTTGCATTTTTAATACTAGAGAAACGAAAATCAGTAGACGTTTGTGAAACTTACGACATGGTTTAGGCTTAGCGATGTAATAAAGCAGGGGTGGGCAGACTTTCACATGGCACGGTCTACTTCTAATTTTTTCAAGATGTTGCGGTCCACCCTGTGACGTAGGTGGGATGAGAAAAAAAAAAGCTCAACAATATTTGTATTTTATCAATAATAAATACAGAATTTGTACTTACATAACTACAATAAAAAAACGTACTCTTTTAAAACTACATTTTAAGTAAAACGCAAAATACGCACAAACATAATAACTATGCTCACAAATTTAATAATATCAAATGATGCCTTTATCAAACAATTCAAAATACATAAAAAAAATATATCATTTGCATTTAAAGTTAGTTCTCGTAGTTGTAGTTTCAGCAGAAGACTAAGTCTGCAAACTGCATCAAGGTTTGCTAAGTCTGCATCAAATGATGCTTTTGTCAAACAATTCAAAATGCATTTGCTTTTAAATTTAGTTCTTGTAGTTGTAGTTTCAGCAGAAGACTAAGTCTGCAAACTGCATCAAAGTTTGCTAAGTCTGCATCAAATGATGCCTTTGAGAAACAATTCAAAATACATTTGCTTTTAAATTTAGTTCTTGTAGTTGTAGTTTCAGCAGAAGACTAAGTCTGCAAACCCCATCAAGGTTTGCTAAGTCTGCATCAAATGATGCCTTTGTGAAACAATTCAAAATACATTTGCTTTTAAATTTAGTTCTTGTAGTTGTAGTTTCAGCAGAAGACTAAGTCTCAAACTGCATCAAAATTTCAAGCTGACAAATGATGCCTTTTAGAAAAAAAAA
>BMAV01003844.1:0-10387 GCA_019973955.1 Trichonephila inaurata madagascariensis | reverse complement strand
ATACAGGCATGTTTTTAAAAAGTTATTTTTTTACTTAGAATTTATTGAATTATTTTATTTTCCTAATTTCGTATTTCTTTTCTGAGTTTAACATAAATAATTCATTTAAAGTACGATATTCATAACTGTATCTTAACCCGGGGGAAGGCGCACACTCGACAGTAACGTTAGTGGTCGCGCGGGGTGACAGAGTCACCCCAAAATGTTCCACATAATTAGTTTCACTGTACATGATAAAAATCGTAATTCCAGTGAATAATATATTTAAAAGAATATATACTTACCTTCTTTTAAAGACTTTTCAATTGTTGTTTGATTATGGGAGAAAAAATCCAGTCAAATTAAACTAAAATATTTCAAATATTCCTGACTTTAATAAAGGACACACAGCACAAACTCTTTTCGGTAACACTACAGGAATAATATTTGCATGCAAAACTGTCAGATTTTGTTCAAGTTGTTGCAGGTTTATTGTTTATTAAAGATCGAAAAATAGCAAGTTTATTTCTTTCTTGAAATTGTGTTTTTGACAGGACGCAGTGTGTTTAATGGCTTCATATCTTTCTTGGTGGAGTTTATTAGGTTTCTTCTGAAAATTTTTTTACATCTCACGTTTCATGTGTTCAATACTTTTCTCAAATTTACTTCCGCATCATAATTAATATGCTTTTTTTTCATCAGGTTTTTAATTTGTTGATCATTTTTAACTTCATTAATAGAGATTTTATTTCTTTGATTATTTTCATTTAAAATTTACAAACCTTGAGTCGTAAAACACAACAATCAAAGTATTAAGTCGTTCACACGAGAAAAATGTAACTTGTTCACAGAAAATATTTTGGAACAAAAGTGGTCGCACGGGTAACTCAGTTGTAAAAAAACGCTTGCAATATCCAGAAAAGAGGAAGATTTTGATAAATACATTTTACTTCCCCATGAAGACTGTCATATAGGGGGGAAAAAGGCCATTGGTAACAAATGAACTTTTTCCCCCAGGTTAAGCGTGAGTTTGGTGGCCGTTCCGACGCGGATTAAAATTTAAAAATTTTAAATAATTGTCTCAATAGTTTTCTAAATCACTTTAAGTGAAAAACTTTTAAATCACTTTCAAACAAAAGTAAATGTTCGAACAGCTTGTCGAAACTATTGTCTTTTTTTAAAGACCCAAACAAGGAGATGCACTAGATTGTTCCTTTTAATCTTTCTTCAAAAAAAATTTTAAGAGGCTCAAAAAAACTACAGGAACTATTTTTTAAAAAATCAGTACAGATTTTGGTTTTCCCGACGACATTATCATAGTTGCCCTCACCCGATGCAAAATTTAAAAATTTGGGGATTTTAAAAAAGGGATAAATGGATAATTTTCATGATATTTTGTGTCCCTGATTGAATATATGTAAAAAAAAGTTTTAATGCATTTTGACAAAAAAAAAATATTTTAAAACAATACTTTTAAAAAAATTTAAATTAGAATAATTTTTTAAAACCCTTTTGGAAAAAAGTTTATTATAATAATATTTTGCTGTATATTGGGCCCAAAAGTCTGCACAAAAGGGTCAACTACGATTTTTTAAAAATTCATATTATTGTCGGAATTAAACCAATTGTTTTTTAGGCGTTTTTTTTTTTTATAATTTCTCCTCTGTTGTCGTAAAATATGGATAAATCCCTTGTAAGTTATATATTTCAAAAAATTTATTTGAGCCTCTGTACAGAGGTCTGAGCTATATACAGGCAAAATATTATAATAGAAGCTTTTTTCAAAAAAAGGAGAACATTTGGAAAAAGATTTTCTAATTTAAATTTTTTTCCCCAAGTATTGTATTTAAAAAATTTTTTTTGACAAAACACCCTTAAAATTTTTTATACATGTATTCTAAACTAAGTGATACTAAATATCATGAAAAGTATCCATTTATGCGTTTTTTAAAATCAGGGTTCAACTATTGAATACCTTAACGGGAAGGCAAAAACAAATAAACATTTTTACCAAAAACTAGAACAAAACTTAATTCATTCAAGTACCAGTTTTTTTAAATTCCTTATTTTAACAGGTGAATATATATTTGAATCTGTCATTGGTTTTGATATTTAGGGCTATCTTTCGAATTTTAAAGACATAACCCGAAGGTTACAACAGAGTTAATCTAGTAAAAAATTATTTTTATATACTTCAAACATATTTAAAAAACTAATTTCATCAGCACAAAAAAAAAGCTACTCATTTTTCAAATTATTGGGAAAAAATGTTTTCCCAAAGTTGCAGAAACATGGGGGAAAGATCCAAACAACAAGGGTTTCTATTCTGAAAAAAGGGAAATAAAGTCTCTGAGTATCTTTCAAGTTTTAAAATGTAATAATATATGGGTAAAGAAGAATATTTAGAAGCTAAGAACTTTTTTTTTAGAACCAGAAATCATTAAATTCATTTCAATAAAAGAAAAAGCGTAGGACAACTGAAAAAATTGGGTGAAAAAAAACGAGTCACGAAAAGAGTTTTGTGTCCCAAAAATTTGGTATTCTAAAAAGGAAGACTAAGACTGAGGGCGATCGATTGTTTGGGGAAAAGATCTGAAAAGATTAACGTCAACATGGAACATATTAATGTCAACTAAAAAAATCCAGTCAAGTATTGAGCAGCCTGAAATGGAATTCTTAGGAAGGCTAGGAAAGATGGAAGTGTTTAAATAACCAAATTATATTTATAAATATACCAATCTGACACAAGGCATCGACTTTATCTTCAGGCAGATTAATAAACCAAGTATATTCATCCAGTGGATTTCTGCCCACAGAGGCATTGGGTTTAATGAATGTGCGGACGTCCTCGCTAAAGTTACTCAGGACTTGGATCAACCTTCCAATGTCACCACAGATGATGCAAATACGATCACCTAGAGAAACATTTCTAACCAGCGTTTCGAGAAACCAACTATCCCAAAACTCAATTGCCCTAGAAATCTGTCGTCTGCAATAGCAAGAATAAGAACCGGTTATTTGAAAAGTATGAAAAAATCTTCAGATAATTTTCGATCTTACCCCATCTGCAGAAACTTTCCGCACACCCAATTAACACCAGACTATATTTTTGACTGCAAGGTCATTCTTGCATCTATTTTTAAACTTGATGCATTACCACAGGATGTTCTTTACAGTCCTCAAGCTCCACACCTGGCCTCGCTTGTTATTGGGGCTTTTGGACCAATATACACTGGTTTGCAAAACTTAAGCAACAGGTGGGTTTATTGCCATAACTTCACGAAAATCATCTGAGAGACATGAAATTCTGAAATGAGGGAGAGTATTATGTACGTAAAAAATGACAAAAGCATCGGCGCTGAAAAAAAGGGAAAACAACGCATACGGTATGGAATCAAACAAAAACAAGCTTTATTGAACGCATAGTATCGTGACTCATGATTGTCTATCCCAAAAGGAAGAACAACAAGCAGATTTTTTCTTAATATGGTATATGCCCTCCTTACTACAATGGTTGCTTTGTACCGCCTCCGCATACTCAGAACCAGCTGGTGCAACATTTCTTTAGGTAGGAGTGCCATTCCTCAATCAACATCTGTTTGAGTTGTTGGTTGTACTCCGGATGATGTGAGCGTGTGGCAATACGTCTCCCCAAAGCATCCCACACATGTTCGATGGGATTTAAATCTGGGGACACGCTGCCAATCCATTCGAGTGATATCTTCACTTTTCAGCAGCTCTTCAACAGCAAGAGTGTGATGTGGCAGTGCATTGTCATCAAAAGATGAAGTTTTAGGCCATTGGCACCTCCCGGGAAAAAATGCAGATGGGGGAAAAAATACCTCCTCACAATAGCGATCCCCGGTTACAGACCCTCTGTCGAAAATGAGAAGCTCAGTTCCGCCGTTCAGCATAATGCCAACCCAGATAAGAACTCCCGGACCACCGTAACGATGTCTTTCCTTGATGTTACTGGGATAAAACCGGGTCCCGATCTTTTCCAAATCAAAACGCGTTGAGAATCGCTTCTGGTACTGAACCGACTCTCATCCGTAAAGAGAACACGACTCCATTGATCAGTTGTCCAGTTTTTGTGCTCTTTGGCCCACTGTAAGCGGTGGCTTCGGTGGCCAACTTTCAACGGGAGGCAGCGTTCAGGACGGCGGGTAAACCGGCCCCCTTTGTGAAGGCGTCTGGCTACAGTAAACCGCTACACTTGTCAACCTGTTGCTGTACAGAGTTTCTGAGCAATGGCGCTTGCTGACTGCTGTCGAACTTTTTTCGCCTGCAGGATGATATATCGGTCATCCCCTGCAGTTGTCGTCCACGGACGGCCACACCAACCTTTCTAACAGCTGTACCTGTTTTTGGAACACTTCCAAGCGCGCGAAACGACATTTTTGTTGATTCCGAACTCTGCAGCTACACTGGTGACAGTACGCCCCTCCCCCAGCTTTCCGATCATTCTTCCACGTGTGAAGTCATCCAGATGATTATTTCAGCCATATTTCACGAACTGACTCACTGGCACTTGCAGAGAATATGGTGAAAAAGCGTCCGTCCTTCATTTCATTCTACTGTTGAGCAGCGCCGGCATCACGCGTTTTGCGTACGCTCACATCGCTTCTGACCCTTTTGTTCTGATATTTGCATACGCATGACGTTTCTACTGACTTACGTGTTCCCTCTACTGATCTCCAGACCTCCTTTTCTGCAATTTCATGGCTATCTGCTAAATTTTTTCATTGTTGCTTAAGTTTTGCACACCAGTGTAGAAATGTATTAAATCAATAGACAAAACAAGAAGATCTTTAAAAGTATAAATTGATTCAGATTTAATTAGTTTTTCTTTCAAAGTTGGTAAAATGTTTTTTTAAGGAACAAAAATGTTTAAAAAGTACTTAAACATTTAAATTTCAATTGTTTCTTGTTTTAAAGGGAATTATTTAACACCAAGGAAAAATTTCCCATACTTGCTAAGTGCTAGAAATTATTTCATTTTGGAATACTTTTTTTTCGTCACAAAAGTAGAATCATAGAGTAAATCACACTTGTCTGGTTTTCTGTTTTAATGACATTAGTTATACAGTATCTAAGACAAAGAGTCATTATTTTAGAAAACTCTGTAGGGAATCGTTAGCTAGAACTAATTAGAATGTAATGCCTTTTATTTTATTGTTTGCTTTGTTAAATGTTCCAGTTTAAATCATTTTGATTGTGTATTAGGATTTTGGCGTTTATAATTACAGGTAGACATTTTTGAAATTTAGAAATAAATTGTTATTTAGAAGATAAATTTGTTCATACTAAAATGCAAAAAAATATATATGAAATAACTTAAATTGATATCTACTCGTATAATTTGAATCTCCTTTATTATCAAGATCTAATTCATAAATTCTGATATCCTATTCGAAAACATGTCTCAATTTATCTTTTCTAAAACATTAAAAATATTATGTTGGTATATTTCTCATTGATTCTGTAGACCTTGAATTTTTGATAGATTTATTGGCGCTTCCTAGAAATACAAGATCATTAATTGTTTTCATGTGCCTTACGAACTGGGATTTATTATTTTCTAAGCAATGATGCCAGTTCTATAAATAACTAATTGTTCCCTTCGCCTAAACATGTGATTTTATTTTTTATAATGCGTTTCTCCTTATTTTTCCTTGTATATAAAAACTTAATATTTGAATAATTCCATCCCTTGCTTTTTTTCTCTTTGTCTTTGTCTCCGTCAAAATGTAAAGCGCATGTGTACTTTTGTGCCAGGTATTTTCTGTGTTTTGTTGTGTTTAAGATGTTTATGTTTGTGTGTCTCTATACAACTACAATAAACAGGTTTCAATGACTGCCTAGTCATTGCAACATCAACAGATAAATAAAAGAGAAAAAATATTATTACTCGACACACCTTTTCAATTAATATTCATCAATGACCCCAATTATGCATATATATAAAAATGGATGTTTGTATATGAAATCACATCACTCCAACACCATTCAACCGATCACTATTGAAATTGGAATGTATATTAGTTTTTTTGCAAAGAAGGTTTTTGAGCTATCCTTTTTGTTGCAGCTTCCCACCAGGTGGCGTTATAGCAAGCCAACTTCTGCACCGTTCAATCAATTGCCAAGTTGACAACATGATCGCCAAAAATGATACCAGCTTTGCTCTATCGCCCACATTACGCTGTGTTTCCATTGAATCACCATTATAATGTAAATAATGGTGTTGTGTGCTTACGAATATTACAATTTTAACGTAAAATAAATACAACAGAAAGGAACATTAACTTGTTACACATCCAGATATAAGTTATTTACATAATTTTAAGCATCCATTGTACAAAATTTGTAACAATGAGTTATTTTTACTGAGCAGAGGAGCTTAGGAATGTGTTTTCAAAAATAGACCTACAAGACAGTTACGGGGCTTTATAAATTAAAAAACAATATGAGATTTGAATGACAAGCCCATGGGATCATTCGCAATTATTAAACTTGTTCCTATAGTATTGTTAAATTAGTTATGAAATGCATTGTACAGTACTGATGCATTTTTAATTTTATTATATGTGTATTTTATTTTTCCAGAATGTATTTGTTTGTTTATTTTCAGTAAATTAATAATTTTTTAAAATAGTATTTTGCTTACGTTTCTTCACTATGCTAAAGCCCCTCAAAATTTAAATTCGCAAAGGGCCCCCAATTTTTCAGAAACAATGCTTTATAGTAAAAATCTTAAAGGACAGTCCATGGACCTCTGGTGCTCCACATCCTGTTTTTAGGGCCTCGAGAAGGTCTTTCATTTTCTATTATAATTTTTTCCCTTTTTAAAAAAATTTTTGAAGGGGGGAAGATTCGTTCTGGGTACCTTCAGTTGGGAACGCGAGTATTTAACCGATCACGCCAAAACGATCGTCTTCGGGATGTTGGTACTGGTTCATATAGAAAAATCACACCGCCACATACCCCCGCCAGTTTTTCCCGGGAATAGGTGAACAAATGAACCATATTCGGGGGCAAGCATGTAAGCAGTTGGGTCCCGGTGGGTTGCGCCCTTTTCGTGCGAAACGGCGGAAATTGCATCATTTGTGTGGGAACGGAAGTAACGGCTTATTTGTGTAAAAATTTTTACCCCCTTTGTTTGCGGTGGATGGCACCACGATTTGGGCGAGTAAAGGGGGTGGGTTCCTTTTCACGGCTAGGGCCCCAAAGAAGGAAAAAAAGATTCGTTCTGGGTACCTTCATTTCCCGGGAACGCGAGTACTTAACCCATCACGCCAAAACGATTGTCTTCGTTTTGATGTTAGTACTAGTTCATATAGTTTCCCACACCCCCAAATACCCCCGCCAGTTTTTTGGGCGAAAAAGGCGAACAAATTTTTACCATATTCGGGCAAGCATGAAAGCAGTTGCGTCACTTGGTGGGTTGCGTCATTCTTGCGAAAACCCGAAATTCATCATTTGTGTGAGACGACTTTAGAAAGGAAAGGGTTTTATTTGCGTCAATGTTTGAGGGGCTTGGTTGTTTTTGGGGTTTGGATAGATGGCGACTGAGTGCGGCGCGTGAAGGGTGCGGACCCTTTTGCAGGGCCAGGGTCACCAATGAAGGAAGAAAGATTCGTTCTGGGTACCTTCCTTTCCGAATGCGAGTACTTAACCGTTCACGCTAAAACGATTGTCTTTGATTGATGTTGGTACTAGTTCATATAGGTATCACACCGCCACAAACTTTTAAACTTTTCTTTTCTCTTTCTCAGGAAAAAAATCATTTACTCACCTGTATTTTGGATGTAACTTTTCCTGGAGGTGAATTGGCTCACAGAATCGACAAATGTTCTTTTAATGCATTGTTTCATTATTAACGACTCATTTTCAGTCATAATTTTCATCGCGCCCACCATACAATAACAATGTAATGAATGCAGTAATAATGTATGATTCTTTTTATGTTAAAGCTTCCCAAAAAGGGCTTAATTTTAAAATGTGCAAATTATCGAGATCGGTATTAAATTTTTATACGTTTTGTATACCGATAAGCCCGGGAAATCAGTAGTAATTATTTTAAACTTGTTCTTAACTTAGTATTAACACTTAGTATCAAATATATTGTGCCGTAATGATACATTGTAAGTATAGTATATCAGAGTAAATGTGTATTTTTTAAAAAAAATTATTGCAGAATGAATTTTGTTTTGCTTGATAATTTTTAAAATAATTTTGAAGTTATACTTCTTATTGAGCGTTTGGGAAAAAGGATGAAGGTAAATTTTTACGTTGCGCGCGCACACCGTCACGGACATGACGCAAAACCGTCACGGATGCATGAGCACACTGTTGTCTAATATTTAAACACTAGCTGCATGACCTGGCGTTGCACGGGCTTTCTCTACTCTTATAAATTTTTCCTTTCCTTTACAAAATCAGTACTTCTAATAATCTTTTTCAAAATGATTGCATGATTAACGTGCATCGCTGCCCTATACGGTGGGTCTTCAGTGGTATGGCGCTCGAACTCATGACATGCCTGCCATAATCCGATACCTTAACCTCTGGGCTACCGAAGCCCTCACTCGCTATCAGTTTCTCGAGGATGTAAACAGTGGGAATTTAATATTCACTCGCTCACTTTGCAACTTTTGCGCGGAAAAAGTCCAAAAATTTTGTTGAAAATAACATTTTTTTAATTGCATTTCACAACTATTAAATGTTGAATTAAAATTGTGAGCATTTTTTGAAATGTTCGATACACGGAAAAAAAGTTTCATACAATTATTTTTATAAATGAAAAAGTTATAACAACTTTGAGTTTGATAAGCAGTTATTACATATTTAAAATTTGCGCACTTTTTAAAAATTCATAAAAAAAAGTTTTGGGCATTTTATCCTTTAAATCAGTAATTCTAAAAGATCAAATTATGAGTTTTTTCAAAATCATTTTCAAATAAACGCATCGATCTTTGGTTAAAAAAATAAATAAAATAAAATAAAAATAAAGTCTGTATCGTGACGAAATAAATTATCTTTCCAATTACAAACTTGCTGGCGAAGTTTTTAAATGCGCGAATAAAATTTAGGGTGCTTTTTAAAAAAAACATAAGATTTAAGCGATGATTTGTTTCGAACGGTTCAACAGTTAGTAATGAAGCGCTTTTAGGCGAACGCCGCAAATCGTCGGAAAAGGGAAGGGTGAAAAAGCCTCCAAAATAAATTATTTATCGTAAAATGCTTTATTTGTTAAAGTTTTAATATTTTTTTCGGGCTTCATTTTTAAGTTAATGCCTTCAAACTTCATATATCGATTGCAAACAACAGTAATTTTAAAACAAAAAATGTAACAAAAATAATTCTTAAATATTTTTTGCAAAAGGAAAAAAAAACGAAAAACACATTTTTTTTAAAAACCACAATTTATAAGTAATTTTTTAAATTTTTGTACAAATTACGGATAATATCATTCTACATACGGTAAACAAGTTTCGTGATTTATTTTTTATAAATAAAGAAGTTACTAAGTATTTAAAAAAAATTTTGGGTTTTTTAAAAATCATAAAAAAAAGTTTTTGATATTAATTTCTAAACTGGTGATTTTCAATGTTTATAGGCATCTTCTTTCTGTGCAAACCATTCATCCCAAAAGTAACGGCTGGGGTGGAAAAGATTTTCTGGAGCCAAACGGTTTTTTAAACCCTTGGTTTAAATTTAATTGCGTTTTTTTAAAAGTTTAAATTTTTTCGGGAAACTGCTTTTTTGGTTAATATCTTCAAACTTCATTTTCATTAAACAATATAATTTTAAAAAAAAAAATGTAACAAAAATTGTAATATTTCTGGCAAAGAAAAAAACGAAAACACAATTTTTTTTTAAAAACCGTAATTTTTAAGCAATTTTCAGAAGGGTAAATTTTCTATACACGGAAAAAAGTTTTGTGAGATTATGTTATTAAGATTCAAAAAATTTTAGTATTTTGAAAATGATAAAAAAGTTTGTGCAATTTTAAATAGGTTCTAAAAGAAAACTGAACTTTCTAGTGTAGTATCATTTCACACCGAAGAAAATGCAACGGAACGATTTAGAAATCCTTTTCATAAAATGTACCATTTTTTTACTATTTCAGAAAATTTTAAAAAAGGGTTTTTTTTTTAAAAAAAAAAACCCTTTTGGCCAATAAATATTTTGCGTTTTGAAATTTTTTTGGCTAGTCTCATAAAAATTTTAAATTTTTAAAAAGTCTGGGAAAAAAAAATTCGGAGAATTTGAACTTTGCCTTCCGGAAAAAATGGCATTAATTATGTGTTTTAAAGTTTTAATTAATATCTTTTTTTAAATAATTTGGGAAAATCGGAATATAAATATTTGGAATTCTAGGATCATTCCCCAGCTTTTTTTACCT
>BMAV01003842.1:0-43051 GCA_019973955.1 Trichonephila inaurata madagascariensis | reverse complement strand
ATTTTTTCGTACGAGATTATTATTATTATTTTAATTTTAGCAAATAAACGTTTACGTAAAAAGGGAAAATTAGTTTCTGGAAAGAGGTAAGTAAAACTTTTTGGGACTTTGTGTTTGAGATCTTTTTAAATTCCCTCTCTTATACTATTATTTAATCAATTGTTCATTCAGATATCCAAAAATCTAAAAAATATTAATTTTTAAAAAAAAATTTCTAAGTTGGGATTTGTGGGAATCATGTTCATGAATGCGCATATTATTTTAAAAGGGCAAAGTGAATTTTGTGTCATTGGGGAAATTGGCGATTTTTTTTGACTAGAAGTGGTCATCTTATCGATATGTATCGAAGGTTGTTCAAAAGTTTAAAAAATAGGTAGCATTTTCCAAAAAATCATATTCAAAGAGTAATACAAATGACAATCAAGTTCTTATTTTTATTTTTTTTAAAGAATCGAAAAAAAGGGAAAAACCCTTTTCAATTCCATATTAGCTCACCTCTATTTATTTATTTATTTATTTGGGGGGTTTTCAGTCGTTAATAAAATACTTTTTAAAAGCCTCGTTGAGCTGAAATTTTATATACTATTAATTGTGAGAATACTAATTTTTTTATAATTTAAAATTAATTGATTAAAACTAATTATTTAAAAAATACAAATACAGCCACTTTGGGACTTAGCGCCCCTTTTGGCGACTTGTGTCAAAATTTGAAAATTTTTTTTCTCGCGTTTTAAAGCATTCAGTTGAACTGAAATTTTATAGAAATTTTTTTGGGTGACAATGATATTTTAATGATAATGAATAAAAATTAATTCTTTAAGTTTTTATTTCCCGTATATAATTTTATATTAATTGAACTATTTAAAAAGTAGCTAAAATAGAATTTTTTTTTGTTGATCTAACAAGGGGGGGGCCCACAAGGAAATTCATTTGGGATCGAGACTTGGTGTAATAGTAGTACTCTTTTAGGGTTTACCCCCCCAATGTAATTCCTTCGAATGGCCATAATTCGGGGAAACGCCTTCGAAATTCATGTAGCTTTTTTTTCAATTAAATTTTAATTTTCCCAAAAAAGAGTTGAGCGATTGGTAAATCGTCTGCTTTTATCGGGTTTGGGTTGATTCCACGCTATCAATTTTTTTTTTTCAACATTTAATTATTTTTTTAATTAAATAAATTTATTTATATAAAAAGGGTTTTTTAAATATTAAATGATATTTTTGTAATTATTTTGTATTTTTTTAAAAAAAAAAATATTTTGAATATATAAATAATTTTATTAAATTTTATAAATATATTTTATATTAATAAATAATATTTATAATAAAATATATAATAAATATTAAATGATATTTTACAAAAAAATTGTTAAATAGTTTTAAATTTGGGAAAAAAATATATTAAATAAAATTTATATATAATATAAAAAAGTTAAAAATATATTATTATTATAAAATATTAATTATTTTAAATTAATATAATAAAAAAACTCTTTTTTATATGTTATTAAATTAATTATTTTTCAACTTTATAAAAAAATTTAATAAGTCCTTTTTTAAATAAATTTAATTTCAAAAAATTTATTTAAATAATTTTAATAAATTTATTTAAAAAATTTCTATACAAATTAATAAAAATTTCAGTAAAAACCATAACTTGTAAAAATCATAATTTTTTAAAAATAAATCATAATTTTAATAATGATTAATAATTTTAATTTTAAATTAACAATTTTTAAATTTTAAAATTTAATAATTTTAGTTATCAATTAATAATTTTAATTATAAATTAATAATTTTGTTATCAATTAATAATTTTAATTATCAATTCATAATTTTAATTTCAATTCAAAATTTTTAAATTTTCAATTAATAATTTTAATTATAAATTAATAAATTTTTTTTTAATACTAATGTTTATAATAATTTAAATTATAATAAATAGTGATTGATTAATTATAATAAATAGTGATTTAATTTTAATAAATAATAATTAATTTACTAATTTTTTATTAATAATTTTTATTAATAATTATTTTAAATATTTTATTTAATAACTATTTTTTAAAATTTTTAATTAATAAAATTTTTACTTTTTAAATTTAAAAATTTTTTTTTATTTAAAATTCAAAATAAACAAAAAAAAATCATTTAATATTTAATAAACCTTTCATAAATAAATCAATTTAATTTAAAAAAAAAAAAGGGAAAAAAATTTATCCGGTGGGAATCGAAAAACCAACCTCTAGCATAGAAAGCAGACGACTTACCAATCAAGCTACGAACTCGTTGCGGAAAATTAAAATTTAATTGTTTAAAAGCTAAGCATGAATTTCGAAGGCTGATTTCTCCGAATTGACTGGCCATTCGAAGGAATTACATTGAGGGGTGAACGCCCTAAGGGGTACTACATTACACCAAGTCTCGATCCCAAATGAATTTCCTTAGTCGTGCCCTCTCCTTGTAAGTAGGAATTGACTTACATTTTTTTTTTATATATAATACTTGTTTTTCTTTTGAGAAAACCGTTATAAAATCCCAGTGTACCACAAAGTATCACACGGGGCTCACAGAATTAAGTATTAATCTCACATTACAAAGGAAAGAAGGGAAAAAAATCGCTTGAAGTTGTGAAGGATTACAAATATTTCCAACAAATTCACAGAATTCTTTAAAAGCACTTCTGGTGGAAGTAAGTTGGTGCAGATTCACAGAGGCCAATTTATATTGTCCCTTGAAAGCCAGGAATCCCCTTAAGATATTTTGTTCTCTTTCAAACATGGAACACAGAAGGAGCACATGTTCTACATTTTCCTCGTCACCAATAGTACAATAAAGATGACGGAACTAAATTAAATTTCTTCAAGTAGCTTTTAAAGTTACCGTGACCAGTTAGAAATTGGATTATTTTGTAATTAGTATAAAAATGATGACAGGAGAGGCTCTTTTAATGGTTGGAAAATATTTCTTTGTTAAGCTGCTCTTTATTTTGAAATGAGGTATTCTTGGTTCCAAGACTTCACCATTCTTTCTTTAATAATCTTCTTATAAAATGATTTAGAAATATTAACGAGTGAGTGAGTGAGTGAATATTAACGTCGCACTGTTCAGCTACACGAGGGCTTTTGGCGACGGACCACGTAATTTGAACCATGGTCAAGGACTGGACGACACCTGAGCTGGCACCCTCTCTAACTACCACATCACACACAACGGGAGGACGTTTCAGCCCCGACAGATTTAAGGGCATCGCTGCCCCACATGGAGGGTCTTGCGGTACTGGGCTCGAACCCCGACATGCCCGCCATGGTCTCGATACCCTTAACACTGGGCTACCGCAGCCCCGAAATATTAACAGAGAGAGACAATGTCAATGTCAATGTCAAAGGGGGAACATTGAATTGGAAAAATAAAGAAAAAGACTTATAGAAGAAAAGTTTCTCGGAGGAAGGGTAAATTCTCTTGGTGCCCTCGAGAAAAAGTCAAAACAACTCATTCGGATTGTTGGTTTTGGCATTTTTCTTCCATGAGCTCCACAAAGTAAGAATCGAATTGATTCTCACAACAATCACGTATTCATCATCATCAAAATCTGAAACCTACTTATCCTACTTTCCTCAAACCAACATTTCTTGCAACCTCCTAAGGCTCCCTTCACACCAAACGACTCCGATTCATTCACCATCAAACTTATCTGATCGACCAAGATTCGGCTTCGTAATTTCCCCCTCAAATAAGCCAAGATTCACTTCTCTCCTTCAAACCAACCGAAACCGGTTCAATCCGCCGTCATTCTCTTTCACGGTCAGATTTTCTTCACTCATTCACCAGCAGCCGGGAGCTATTTCTTAAAGAAAAAGTGAATTCAAACAAATAGAGTGTTTATTTTTATTGTTTTTTTATGTTATTAGTGATTTTTTCACTAACGTTTCTACTAAGAAAACTGATTTAAGATGTTTGAAGATAATGATTTTCTTGTTAGGGTTAGCATGAGTTTGTTTTTATGCCAATAGATGGTGCTTATGTTTTTGGTATTCATAGTATTCTTTTTCATTATGTAAACTAACTCTAGTTCTTGTCGCCGAGTGTGTAGGCTGTATTTTATCCCTGCTAATCTTGCGCAAATAATAAAATTAATTTTGCATGTATTATTTTATTCAATTTTAAAAAAATTTTATTCTTTTTTTTAAATAATTTAAAACAAAAATTTGGGGTTTTTTTTTAAATTTTTTTTTAATGGTTTAAAACTTCCAGATCCATGTTTTTTTAATTTTGGGGGGGGAAAAAAATTTTTTAGGTAAAATGGTTTGGGGGGGAAAAATTTGTTATTCATAATTTTAATTTTTTAAAAAGTTTCCCTTTTAAAAAAAGACTCAAATTTTGGGTTAAAAAAACCAAAAAAAAGGCTTAAAAATTTAATTTTTTAATTTTGGAAAACCTTTTTAAAAATTCCTTAAAAAAAAGGCAATACCCTTTTTATAACACCTTTAAAACCTTTTAAAAAAAGGGAAATTTATTTTAAAAAAACATTAAATATTTACAAACATTTTTTTTTTTTTCTTTTTAAACAAAAAAAAAAAAAAAAAAAAAAAAAAAAAAATTCTTTAAATTTTTTTTTAGGAAAATTTTGAAAAAAAAATGAAAAAAGGGAAAAGTTGGAAAAAAATTTTAAAAGTTTTTAAAAATTTAATGCAAAACATTAAAACCCATTTAATCCTTTTTTCAAAAGAAAAAAATTGAAGGGGGGTTTAAAAATCTCTTTCTTTTTAAAAAGCTGGAAATTTTTAAAAAAAAATGAATCAAATATAGAGAAAAACCTACCTCTCGGCAATATTATTTTTTAAAAAAAACACTCATTTTTTAAAAGTTTTAACCAGAAAACTTTTTAAACCAAACCAATATTAACAAAATTTTTTCCCCTTTTTTCAAAATTCCCAAAAAAAAAAAAGAAAAAGGGGTTTCCCAAAAAATTCCCTAAGGGGAATATTGACAATTAAAGGAAAAAAATGAAAAAAAAATTTAAAGGAAAAATTTTTAAAAAAGGTGGGGAAAATCGGAAACCAAACCCAATCTTTTTTAAAAAAAAATAAAGGGGAAATTTAAAAAAATTGTCAAATTTTAAAAATTTTGTTTAAAATTTAAAAATGGGGTATGGGAAAGGCCCCCGGGGCGGGGTTTTGGGAAATTTCTTGTTTAAACCCTTTTTTTTCCGTTTGTTTAAATTTTAAGAAAATTAAAAAAGCAAAATTTAATTAAAAATTTATTTTTTTTTGAAATTTTTTTAATTAAAAACCAAAAAATTAAAATTTTTTCTAAACCCCCAAAGGTTTTTACGGTTTGTTAAAAATCAAAAAAAAATTTTTTCCCAAAAAGGGGGGTTTTGAAAAAATTTTTGGGGATTTTTTCAAAAAATTGAAAAATTTGTGGTTTAAAAGGGGGGTTTTTTTAAACTAGGGGTTAAGAAATTTTTACAAAAATAGTAAATGAAATACAAATTATTTATTCGAAATAATTAAAAAAAAATTAAAAAAATTGGGGTTGGATTTTTTTTGGGATGTGTAACATTTTTTTCCTCTAATTTGGGGGCTTGCACAAAAAAATATCAATCCCTATCCCTAATCCTATGGTGCCTTTTTTTGGATATGGGGGTTGAAATTTAAATCGAACTCCCCAAACCCTTTTGGGTTAGGGAAGCAAAAAATTTTTCGCCCTTGTCCCCAGATTAAAATTTGTCCCTGTCACCTGTATGGTGCTCAAAGTTCCCGGCCCCCACAGGCGTCTTTTAGCCCCCTTTTACCATGATGAACCTGAGTTTTGTGCCATTTTTTAATAAAACAAAAACACGGGATTTGAATTGTGATAATTGTCCTAGAGTAAAATTTTATTAGAATTGCTTAACATTTATAAAACCCCAAAAAGGGAATTTAGATCAGAGGTACTAAACCCTTTTTTACACCCGGGGGCGGCATACAAAAAGGGTGAATATTTCGGGCCACAACGTGAGGATTAATGTGGAAATAATTATATGATCAAGGGATATTGACACTTAAAATGTGAAAATTGATCAAAATATTAAAACTCATTTTGGGTGTTTTTAATACTATTTTAAACCCTTTTTTAAAACACACAAAAAAAAAAATTTTGGTTTGATGCATTTTTTTTTGATTTAAAGGGGGGGTAGTTTCGTTACTTTCATCCATAAGTGTGCCCAAACCCCCGAGTTTACATTCTTACCCCCGAAAAAACAAAAAAATTCACCTTTTTGATAAAATTTTTTTTTTCCCTTCGGCAAAGTTTTTTCTTATTTTTATTTCAAATACAGTCAAAACCCATGTATAACGAACCTCTATATTGCGAATTTTTTTTTCAATTTAATTTACCCTTTTAAAGAACTTAAAAAGTGCAGAATGGCAGAAAAGGAAGAGTTTTGCTAAAATTCAAGACTAAAATCAAAAAAGGTAATTTGTTTATAATTTAAAATTTGGGGTTTTTTACCCAAAAAATAGTCCCTCCCCAAAGTTCAGTTCACTATTTTTTTTTATTAAAAAACCGTTACAGTTAAAAAAGGGGAAAAAGGAATTTTGGAATTTACCTGCGCGACATCAAGCAAAAAAATTGACATGTTTGATTGTTTAAATTAAAAAATTTTCTTGCTATTTTTTTTAATACAATGTTCTTAAAAAATAAAATTTTTTAGTGTAATGGGCCATGAGGGGAGCGCAGGTTGAGTATCGCTGATTTAGATTAAAATTTTTTGTCTCTGAAATCGTCCAATAATAGAATTTGGGCCATAGACCGGGGATGGCAAACCCAAAGGGCAAGCGCGCCATTGATGGAAATTTACCAATATTTTTTGGCATTCACTGATAAAAAAGGGTTTTTGCATTTTTTTTAAAAAAATTTCTAAGTTTTACCGAATATTACGAACAAACGCTGGTGATCGGTCCGGGGGGGGGGGAGCACACTGGGTTTTTATTGTCTTACCCTTTGTTTTTTGTCGTAGACTAACAATTGTTTAAAGATGTAAAGTTTGTTTTAAAAAAAGCATAGTCAAAAATTTTATTGAAACAACTTTTACTCTAAAAATTTATCTGCGTTATATTTTCGATTTTTTAAATGTTATTTAACATGGTTTTCCCCAAAAAAAAAAAAAAGTAATAGTGGGGATAACAGAGAATTTCAAATTTGGTGGGCCGAGAAACATTGGTTGTTAGTAAAGGCAAAAAAGTGGTGGGTGTTTTATGTTCCCCGGAATAGTGGTTTTATTTAACATTCCAACACATCTGTAAAAAAGATATTTTGAAAAAAATCCCAAATCCTCTTTTTCAAAAAAAAAGTGAACCACGGGAAAAAATAATTTTTTGTTTAGAGACCCATTTGGGAGATGACTCAAATTCCCGCATGTATTCCCAAAAAAAGTTAAAAATCTTAAAATTCCAACATAAGTTATTTGTCATTCAATCTGCAAAAAACAAAGTTACCTTTAAAGTTATTTTAATTTGAATTACACGTATAACTAAAAATTTTATAACTATATTTGTACAAAAAGGGATTTTTTTAAAAAAATTTTTTGGGTTTTATAATTTTTTTTATTTTTTCCCCAAAAATTTTTTGACGGCACGTCTGTACCCCTTATTAAACAATTTATTTTGAAAAAAAAGGCACGTTTATCCATAAATTCCCCCCCACTGGATAGACAATTATGATTAAATAATAAAAAGGAATAAAGTCAAATGAATTTCAAAAAAAATAAAAAACGAACTTCCAAAAATCCCCCATTTTTCTTTTTAAAGCCTTTAAAAATAGAAAACCCCGGAGGAAAATTTTTTATTTTTGTAAAAAATTTTTTTTTTAAACTGGGTAGAAAAAAAGGATTTTACCAATCTAAATTAATACTGGGTGAAACACATAAAAAAGCAAAAGAAACCCGCATAGCCAGATTTTCGTTGAGAATACATAAACAATTTTCCAAGGAACTTGTTCGATCCATAGGGTTTGGGGGGGAAAATACGAAAAACAAAAGTATTGTAACGGGTCTATCCGCGCAATCTTCTTCTTTAATCCTTTTTGGGGAAAATTACTTTTAGAAGCTCAGTTGAAAACCTTTCGGTGAAGAAGACGAAATTTAGGGAAATGAGGGCTTCTATTTAAAACGTTAGATTAGAGTACGCGAGGGTGGTCGAAAGGTTGATAGTTTGCAATTAAAAAAATTTATTAAATTGGGGAACAAAAAATTACTACCGGGGGTCGTAATAGTTAAGAAGATATTTTAAAAAAGAATTCAACCGTAGAAGTCAAGAGCTCTTTTTTGGCCCTTTAGTTACCGTAAAAAAACCAGGAAAATAACCCCAGCTTTTAACTTGAGTTGCAAAAAAATAATATAAAATTAAAATATTTTTTATTTAAAAGGGGTTTTTTATTTGTGTTATTTAATTTGGGTTATTTTACCAATTTTATCCCCAAACCCCGGGCCTAATTTTCCGGGGCCAAAAACCCCAAAGGAAATTAAAAAAATTCCCCTTTTTAAAAATTTTAAATGGGGTTTTTTCCCCGGGAAAATTTTTGGGTTACCTTTTCCCCGGAAAAATTTTACATTTTGGAACAAAATTTTTTTGAAGGCCATTTAAAGTTCTAAAATTTTTAATTGTTTTTTTTAAATTTTAAAAAAAAAATAAAAAAAATTAAAAATAATTTGTAAATTCCAAAAAATTTTAAAACCCAAAATTTAATTAAAACGTTTAAAAGGCCAAAACGAGAAAAAAAACCAAAGGGCTTTGGGGAATTCTTGTAACCCGGGGGAAAAGTTTCCATTTTTGTAAATTTTTAAATTTTTGGGAAAGGGGGAAAAAAATTTAAAAACCCTTTAATTTAAAATTTAAAAATTTTTGTAAAATTTTTTTTTAAAATTTATTAAAAAAAACAAAAAATTTAAATTAAAATTTTACGAAAAAATTTTTTGAATTTTATAAAAATTTTTTTAAAAAATTTAATTTTTTTGGGGGGAAATTTTTTGTTTTTGGGCCCCGTTTGGGGGGGAAATTTTAAAAACCTCAAAAGAACAATTTAAAAATTTTTAACGGAGGAAAAAATTAAAATTTTTTAAAATTTTAAAAAATTTTAAAACCCCAAAAAGGGTTTTCAAATTTTTGGAAAAACTTTTTTAAAAAATTTAAAACCTTTTTCCCATTAAAAAATTTTTAAAAAAAAAAATGTTATATTAAAATTTTGGGTTCAAAATTTTTACCCATATTTTATTTTGTTTTTTTTTTTTTATAAAAAGACTTTGGGGTTTTAGAAATTTTATTTTTTTAAAGGGGAAGTCAATATTTTTTACAAAAAAGTTTTTTTGAATAAACTAATGCGAGACCCCTTTGTTTTTTATATCGTTGTACGAAAAGTTTGAAATTTTTTGTAGATAAAAAGATATTTTGAAAGTTTTCTCGAAATAGGCCGTTTTTTAAAAGGGGTTTGGACTGTGGAATTTATATCTTTTTAACCCCCAATAAAATAGACACTTGTTATCAAACTTAAATTTTTACAGAACCCCCCAAAAAATCGTATATATTTATTTTTTTGAAAGTTTTTATATATTTTTACCTTCATATTAATATTTGTTTATGGAATAAATTTTTGATAAAACGCCCAAATTGAGATTTGTATGTTCAATTATATCTAAGTCCCCCCCACACACATGCTGGGAGTAGATGTCAATAATTTGCATATACATATATGATGTAGAAAATTATTGATGTCTAATCCTTGAATTGCTTCGATTGTTTTGCAAAACATTTTTAACCCCGCCTTTTGTTTTAAAAAATGACGGACTAGATTATCTAAAATTAAAGTAGACCCCCTCCCAAATGATTTCCGCACAACCTTTTTTTGTGATCTGTCCAACAAAATAAACAGGAATTTTTGTTTTAATTAAAAGAACCAAACTTTTTACCTGCCCTCCTTTAAGCCATATCCGAAAGCCGTTTTAGGGATGTCAATCCAAAAAAAAAACATGCATACCAAATTTAAATCTTAGGTCAATATTCAAAACGGTAATGTGATCACAACGACCCTTTAAACCCTTTTTTTGATCCCCCTTTTTTGTCGATTTTTGGGAAAAACCCTTCTAGCGAATCTCTACTCCATAAAAGGAAAATGCCACCCATTTTAAAACTTGGGGAAAAGTTCCGGAGAAAAGTGACGAAAATGAATGATTTAGATTACTACTGCCTTTTCTGGAAGTTTTCTGTCCTTTTAGTAACATATTTCAATAGAGCAGTTCTGATACAATTATAAGAGTTAAAATGAAACCCCTTTGTGTAAATTTCATTACAACTAAATCTTAAAGTTTCATTTTATGTTTAAATCAGTGCTTCTCAAACTTTCAATGTTAGCGACCCAATATTCAAACATAATTTTCACATCGTCCCCCCCCTTACATACAAATAACAATACATTGAACTCAATAATACTATGCTTTGACGCTAAATCTACAATACAACTTTATCCTCTTAAATTCCACTGGCATATATATACGTCTCAATCAACCAGTGCATTAAATGCCTGGACGTATATACGTCTTTCCGAAGCACGATTTTTTTTCAGTGCACTGCTATCCATAAAATTATTCCGAAGGCTTTGGAATGCAATTAAAGGACTTTAATAGTGTTTGTGAAAATTTACTTATATCAGAGGATTTTTTTATTTTTATTCCTCTCCCCCTCCCCCCAATACATCACATACCTCGCCTACGTGGAATCGCGTAACTTTTAATCGGCAGTTAAAGAAATATTTATCAACAGTTAAAAAAAAGATATCAAGATAAGTTTTAATTTTTGTATATAATTAAATGTGAAAAGCCCATGGGGTCACTGGTAATTGTCAAATTTTTTCTTAACTTAGTATTGTTAAATTAATTATAAAATACATTGTGCCATAATTAGTTGGCGAACAAATGGTCCCGCCAAACTTGATTTTTCCGATTGATTATATTTCTAGTTATATAGTACGTAAATTTAATTAAGTATTTGTTATTAATGAATATTTTAAATTTTTAATGCTAATTATTTACCCATAATTAGTTTTTACTGTGTTTTGTTCCCGAAAATCGACAAAATAAAAGAAGCATGATACAAAGAATGGTGAACTTTTCGACCTGACCCCTGAAAAATTCCTTGTGCGCTTACTGTGCCATACTGATGATTATAAGTGTATTATATCAGTGTAAATGTTAAATTTATTTTTTATTATGACAGAGAGTATTTTGTTTACTTTTAGTAAATTAATATATATTTTTAAAATAATCTTTTGTTTTCGATTTTTCAATATGCTCACCCCATAGGGAAGTTTGAAACACTTGTTTAAAAAAGTAAAAAACATTACACATTTTATTTAAAATTATCTCCTTTTGACCTCCCACTTGCTTATAGTCTCTTTGGCCAATTATCTATCAAGGCACTCACTACCTACATGGGAGTTTCCATCTCTGCTTTCCTTCAAAAACATTCGAAGACTGTTCAAATTGGGATACCGTTTTGAGCACTTTTTTTATCTCCATTACTAACCACAATTTGTAGTCGAGTGGATACAGATATGGAGTTCTGTTAGGCTAAGCGTTGCAACAACCCGTGGGTTGTTGGTGTTTGGGGGCTCGAGCAAAGATCAGCCATAACAACTTTTAAATATAATTTTATTACTATCTTCCCTTAATCAATCAACACAATTAAATCCGGAAGAGCAATTGCATTGGCTTAAGGTATCCGACTACGTTCGGAATCATGATTCTGCAAAAGCGTATAAATGGATAATATTTATGATATTTAGGGTCACTTAGATTAGAAAATGTATATAGAATTGTTTTAAGAATAGTATTACAATAAAAAATTATTTAAGTACAATATGTTGATAAAAATGAACATAGAATGACACATTTTCTAAATATTCTCCTTTTGCGAAAAATGCTCTATTATAATAATATTTTGCCTGTATATAGCTGAGACCTCTGTACAGAGGTTCAACTATGATTTTTGAAAAATGCACATTATTTTCAGAGTTACAACCCATTGAAATAATTATTGGTGTTTTTTTCTTAAAATTTCTCCCCTCTGTTGTCGTAAAACATGGATAAACCCACTTCTAAGTTATATATTTCAAAAATTCTAGTTCAGCCTCTGTACAGAGGTCTGAGCTATAGACAGGCAAAATATTATTATAATAGAAGCATTTTTCACAAAAGGAGAATATTTCGAAAATGGGTCATTCTATGTTCATTTTTTGTCAAAATATAGTACTTAAATAATTTTTTATTGTAATACTATTCTTAAAAAATTTTTATATACATTTTCGAATCGAAGTGACACTAAATATCATGAATATTATCCATTTATACGCTTTTGCAAAATCACGGTTCCGAACGTAGTCGGATACCTTAATGCAACTAGCATATTACTTAAAATTACTTAACTGAATCCTGGAGCACTCTCTTGACTCTTACGCTTGAATTCTCTTTAAATATGTTGCTTAAATATATGACCTCCGGTGGTAATCTTTTTGTTCACAATTTAATCAACTTTTAATCGCCAACTATCAACCTTCATCGCGTACACTATGCCAACGTTTAAATAGATACTCATATACCTAAGTCTCGGCTTCTTCACCGAGGAAAGTTTTCAACAGAACTTCCAATTAAAAAGAATAATTTTACCCAAGAGGATTGGTAGAAGCTTCACGGATAGATCCGTTACAGCAGGAGTTCTCAAGCTTTCAATACTTGCGACCGAATATTCAATGATAATTTTCATCGCGCCCCCCACCATACAATAACAATCTATTGTGTGTGATTTCTATAGTACTATACTTTGACACTAAAGCTACAATACTGCTTTAAACTCTTGAGTAGCACCGGCGTATATAAACATCTCGCTCAGCCAAAGCGTTAATTGCCCCGGGCGTATATATACGTGTTTCCTAAGTACAATCTTTTCTGTGCACTGCTATCCGTAAAATTATTTCGAAAATAAGAGGATCTTGACAGTGTTTGCGAAGGATTTATTTATTTAAGAGAATTTGTTTATTTATTTCTTTTCTCTCTCCCTAATACATCACATACACGCACCTATGTGGAAAACGGGTGCATTGGGGAGTGAATCGCGCAACTTTTAATTGGAAGTTAAAACATTAATTATAAACCGTATAAATGATCAAGATAAGAGTTAATTTTTGTATATAATTTTATATATGACAAGCCTATGGGGTCACGGGATGGGGGTGACAGAAGAGGGAATTCCTTCGTTTTAGGGCAAGGCGCTTGACTGAATTTTACATTAAGAAAATATATTTCCTGTGTTCTTTTTAACACGACGTTACTTATTATAAAAATATAATTGAATTCCCCTTATTTAGGTGCAAAATAGGCTCAGGAGTTATTTGTTTTGTGAGTTATATGCTTTGGATCTCCCTCTTATCTGAGCGATTAATGATAATCAGAATTTGAAATTACGAAGAGAGATCGTGTTTTTTTACAAAACCATCAATAATATAATTGACTGCGTTGATATTTTAAGCAGTATTTATTTTTCTGCACCAACGAGGAGTTTGAGAAATAATTCCTCTTTTGAGGATAAGTTTATCAGACGTAATTATAAAGATAATTTTATACTATATAACTTTTATAAAATATTTAACAGGTTTTCTGAAAATTTTTATGTTTTAATATGCCTTTCACAATGTTTATAAATGTAAAGTTTTTTTCGCGGCCTTTGTGAAATTTTAATATGCATTGAATTTTAATTTAAATGTTTTTAATTTTTTCAGATAATTGTGTTGCGTGTTTTTAGTGTTTTTAAACATCATTTATATCTCTCCACAATTGTACTTAAAAATTTTTTGGTTCTTTCTGTTCTTTTTTCTTTCATACATTTTGTATATATATATAATTGAAGTCCCCCATCCCGTAACGTGAATTTCTTTAAATAAATAAATATTTTGAAGACCAAATGAAAAAATTACAGGTTTAAGAATATTTCTTCAAAAAGGCAGAGGTAAAGACAATTCATCTAAAAGGAACGAAATTCCCACACATTCCTAATCATATTCTCTCAAAAATCCCAATTTCCTAGTATTGAACGCTACTACATCTCAATACAGAAATCAATAATCAATCATGACTCAAAAAATTAATTTTTTTTGTTTTTTTGCACCTTTCTTATATTTTTGCATAAAAAAATGCCAATGCCTTCAATTTGTATTGTCGAATTAAGGTATCCGACAACTTGCGACAACTTTTTTAAAAAATAAAAATGGGGATTTTTTTTTTTTGTGATTTCTAGATTTATTTAGTACATTTTAAGAAAATATGCTAAAGTTGAGAAGAGAAAAAGAAATTATTATTACTAAAATCGGAAAATATTCACAAAAATTTACAAAAAATTATATATACGGTGCCCATTTTGCACAAAAGGTCTAAGATCAAATTTTTAGTTTTATTCATTTTTCAAATGATCTTCAGGATAAGAGACATTTTAACTTTTACAAAAACTAGAGCATTTTATCTTAGTTATTATTAAATAGCTTAAAAAAACAATGATTATATTCATATAAGGGACTGTAAATTTTGTAATAAAACAACGATTGATAAATCTGAAGGTTAAAACACATCTATTGTTACACAGAACATACACAAAAAATTTCAGCAAATTATTTTAAAAACTTTTTGAGCAATCGCTGTCCCCGTTTGAGCATTTTAAAGAAAAAAACATTTCGAGTAAAACGTATTTTAAAATATGACTTCTTTCTTTAAGTAGTGGCATCTGCTATTACTGAAGCACTCGTGTTTTTGTTCTTGTGAATGAAAGATGTAATAAACTTGGTATTTTTTTATAAAGCTAATAATATTGATTGTAAAATAAAATCATGAAAAATTTGTCTTTTTTGAAAATTCCAATTTTAGGGGTAGTCGAATCCCTTTGACAGCTGAAAACAAATCATTTGGGTTCAATGATATCAAATTAGAAATGAGTAATGAACTATTGAAGAAATGGATCAGTTCTAAAAAGAATACTTGAGAGCATACCAAAACGTTTTACAGAAAACCACCTTTTTAACAGGTTCACGGACTCAAAGTAAAGCAGCATGCGCCATTTTGTCCTCGAATGCCTTAAAGTTTAACCAGAACGTGGGAAGATTCTTCTTCCGCAATGATTAAAATTCTTCAAAGAAGGCTTGACTATATAACATGGATCTATGACATAAAAGAATCTAATTTAATCTTTTTAAGCCTACAGAGTTATCAAATGAACGTGAATGCTGAAAAGACAAAGTATGCTGAGTAAAGTACAAACAGCATGACATCAAGTTCCCACCACTACTGATTAACCACCAACACTTAGCAAAGAATTTACAATCGCAAATTCGTACTTACGTATGAAAGGATTTAACCCCGTTGCACTTTTGATCAACTTTAAAGAAGATACTGATCCTCAATCTAAATTCACTCGCCATTACAATGGATGGTTGGGAAATATTTTTTTCCCACCAGTGATCCATCTTCTTTTAGGATTATTCTTAAGATTAGTTTAAGGATTAAGGTTCTTGAAAAAGAGATATAGGATTACCTATGAATGAGCTGTCGAGTGAGAGGTCTTATACAAAAAAAAAATTTGGTGATTGATTGTCGGTACTTGTAGCTAATGAAGTCTACTGAAGAAAAAAAGAATTAAGAATTTTCCTGGAACATGGATTGAGAAGATTTACAAAAATAGTTCTATTGTAAGTACATCAGAGCAGGGTGATAAGGCTTAGTATCGTATAAGAACCACAAGGTTGTCAAATACTTCAGGACTCTATCTCTTGTAAACCAGTGATAACAAATGGCGTGCAATAAAGCTGTAAGACCTTAATAAAATTTGATTTTGGTCCTAAATATAGTAAAAAGATATACCATTTTTCTTCTCCAAAAGAAGTTAAAACCTGGCCTTTTCGGGAAACCCCCGAAACACATAAAAAATATTTTCCCTGGATAAAATAAAGACATGTCTTCTTCCTAATATATTTTCATAGTTAAAATATATATATGTTACCATTTAAAATTCAGTTATTTAAGAATAACTAAGGTATTTTGAAATAACTAGAAAAATTAAAGGGTTGACACGTTCGGAACCGGAGAAAGTGTGTAAATGGATATTTTGTTTGTAGTTGATTAAAATTTTTTAAAAATTTTGAAAAAAATTTTTTTAAATATTTAAAAATTACTTAAATAATTTTTTAAATGCCCCGTAAAAACCCTTTTAAAAATATTTTCCCACCTTTGACTCTGTACAGATTCAACTAAATTTTGAAACGAAACTTGGGAAATCGGTTTATCCATGTTTTACGAAAACAGAAGGGAGAAATTTTAAAAAAATACGCCGATAATTATTTCAATTTGAACTCTGAAAATAATTGAATTTTCAAAATCATAGTTGAGCCCTGTACAGAGGTCTATATATAAGGGAAAATATTAATAAAGGCATTTTTTTCAAAAAAGGGGAAAATTTGGAAAAATTATTCTAGGTTAATTTTTGCTAAAATATTATTTAAAAATTTTTTATAATTCCTTAAACAATTTTATACATATTCAATCTAAGGACATAAATATAAAAAATATCCATTTTGGGCCTTTTTTAAAAACATGGTTCCCGGGAAAGGTCTTCTTAAAAGTATATAATTTATGAAAAAATTATAAAAAAATTTTAATTCAATGAAACAACTAATTTCTATGAAATAACTGGGGTGCCCAAAAGTGAAAAAAAAACAGTTTCAAATATTTTATAAATTAATTGATCATAAATAGCTAAAATCTCGAAAAATAGTTTTGTTTTTTTGGGGTGAATTATTTTGAAATTATTAAAGGGGAGATGATATTTTATTTTGCTCATAATGCTAACATTGTTTTAACAGAATGGGAAAGAATGAATATGTTTCAAAATAGATTTGTTTTAAAAATTAAACAAAAAAAACATGTTTTGACGAAAAAACGTTGTTCCCAAAAAAAAATTTACAAACTTTTTAAAAAAAAAATTTAAGAGAATATTTAATTTTAAAATTTTGAGATACCTTTGTTTTACTTTTTATTATTTATTATATCAAAGGGTTGCTGTAAAGACACTATGGATTGGATTGCTTATTATTTTTGAAACAAGTTTTATCATTAAACATTTTTCTATTTTTACTCGAGTACTTTTAAATCCTTGTCCAGTACCGCAACTTTGAGCTGTTGCAACAGTTTGAAGCGTTGTGTCAACATTTGGAACGTCTTCAATGGAAATGAATTCTCGGTGACATATAAACTGAACTGAGGTCTAGAGTAGAATTGTTTTATTCGACCATCTCTAGTTCCTAATCGAAAACCCTTTCTAAAGCAGCTAGAACCGGTCCAAAGAACTTTCGAGAATGGGGTATTTCTACTTTTAACGATCAAGTAGTCGTTATTCTTTGAATACCTAGTTAAATTTGTGAATTCAATAATTTTTTTCTTTGGTATCCGACTGTTCGAACATTTTAAAAGCTTTTAAATGGATAATATTTGTTATTTAAAGTCACAGATTAGAAAAAAGTATATAATATTGTTTTAAGTATAAATAAAAAATTTTTAATAAATTTTGAAAAAAAAAAACCTAGAATGACCCATTTTTAAAATAGTCTCCTTTGGGAAAAAAAGCTTCTATTAAAATAATATTTTGTCTTTATATAGCTCAGACCTCTTATGAGGCTCAACTGGGGTTTTTTAAATATGCAACTTAGAAGTGGATTTATCCATATTTATACAACAAGGGGGAAAACTTTTAAGAAAAAAAAGCCGATAAAATTACAAATGGGTAACTCTAAAAATAATGTGAATTTTCAAAAAAAAAAAAGTTCAGACTCTCTGGGGAATTTTTCTTTATATAAACCCCACACACACACAACAAAAACTTCCTTTTAGGAGCCCTTTTTTTAAAAAAAACATTTTGAAAAAAAAGGGTTTTTCTAAGGTTTTTTTGCCAAAATATTATATTTAAATAATTTTTTTGTCAAAATGTCCTTAAAACAATTTTATACATATATTCTAATCTAAGTGACACTAAATATCATGAAAATTATCCATTTATGCGCTTTTTTAAAAATTCCCGGTTCCGAACGTAGTCGGATAACTTAACTGACTTGTGTAGTTATTTCATGAAATACCTAATTATTCTGTGAAATATATAACGGATTTCCCACTTTAACGGTAACATATATAAAAAATTTTTATAGCGAATTGTAATATTGTTAGTATTTTAGGTGTTGTATTTAACTCAGACAAGCTCAGTTGCTTTAGGTATTTTTTCTTTTATTTGTATTGCTATCAGTATTAAAAAAAAATCTGTACCAAAAAGATATAAAGCCTTATTGCTAAAAAATCCATTACTCACACTAATTTTTAGTGTGAATATTTACTCAAACCTTACGCTAGAATCGCAAATTCGGAAAAGGGAGCTGATTGTGTTATAAAACCTGTTCATTTCACGAAATCTCTAAGAATACACTTAAAAACAAGCTAAAAATACTAAAAGCGTGTATAAAGGATGTAATTAAAAAAAACATTTTTAAAATGTTGTAGTTAATTCAGATTTTATGTTGGAAAAGAAAATTATATATATATATATATATATATATTAAACATCAACCAATTTCATGAAACCAAAGGAAGTTGCCAAATCCTGTCATCGTTTCAGCACATATGTGAAAACAAATTCCTGCATATGCTTCTTTCACATTAGTCCTTCAACAAATAAACTACCAAAGATTTTGAAAAGAATCAAATTTTTATTTAAAATACACGTATATTTTAAATATAATCGAAAGATAACTACATAAATTAGGCAGCCAAAACGCCATAACTACTTTCAAAATCATGACAACTGAGTCATTTTTATGTAAATGCCGCCTCATTCTTTTGCATAAGTACGAATCTAAATGCTGTCGTGCAGTTCTGCTATGTATCTTATTTCGCATTTTGCTTAAGGTATCCGACTACGTTCGGAACAGTGATTTTAAAATAGCACATAAATGGATAATTTTCATGATATTTAGTGTCACTTAGATTAGAACACATGTATAAAATTGCTTTAAAGGACATTTTTTGACAAAAAAAAATTGTTTAAATTCAATACTTCAGCAAAAAATTAACTTAGAATAACCTTTTTTCAAAATGTTCTCCTTTTGTGAAAAATGCTTCTATTATAATAATATTTTGCCTGTAGATAGCTCAGACCTCTGTACAAAGGCCGAACTATGATTTTTGAAAAATTCACATTATTTTTAGACTTACAACCAATTGAAATAATTATCGACGTTTTTTTCTTAAAATTTTTCCCCTCTGTTGTTGTAAAACATGGATAAACCTACTTCTAAGTTATATATTTCAAAAATTCTAGTGGAGCCTCTGTACAGAGGTCTGAGCAATATACAGGCAAAATATTATTATAATAGAAGCATTTTTCACAAAAGGAGAATATTTTGAAAATGGGTTATTCTATGTTCATTTTGTGTCAAAATATTGTACTTAAATAATTTTTTATTGCAATATTATTCTTAAAATAATTTTATGTACATTTTCTAATCTAAGTTGCTCTAAATATCATAAATATTATTCATTTATACGCTTTTGAAAAATCTCGGTTCCGAACGTAGTTGGATACCTTAAATCGCATTATTTTTCAGTCATTTACATATCGTACCATATTTTTGGAAATACTTCACTATATTCGCTTTTGTAGAAGATAAACTCAAATTTTAATCATTTTTCACAACAAAATATGAGAAAAATTCCACAGAAGAATTTACAAATTATAAACACAAAACATTATTTCCGAGCATGCGCTAACAGAATTATTACGTTTGAACATGCGTTCGAAGTTTTTTTTCACTATCGGTTGCATATCGCAGCATTTGGTTCCATTTTTTTATTTGACGCAATGGGTTGACGATATTATTCATAAATACCAAAAACATACTTATGACATCTTTGCCTTTAAGATTAGCTAATAGCTTAAGACTTATTTTGCCAGAACATGAAAACAGACAACGCTTAAAATATTTACTGGCAAAAGCATTTTTAAATAATTAAGTTCAGGATTTAATACTTCTGTAGAAAAAAACATATCATTATAAACTAAAATATCTCTGTTTTGATATCTAAGTTTTATACAAATATTTCCATTTTAAATGGAATAATTTTTTATTGAATGAAATTTCATTTGATGGTTGACCGAAAGATGTAACTCAAAGGATTTTTGTCACTTAACCAAGGTTCAAAATTACACAGTATCTCGCCAATAACCCTAGTTACTTTAGAGTGCGTAGTTAATAAAAAATCAAGTCAAATCAGCCTGTGAAGGATTATTTTGGTATTACCTTGAGATTTTTGACTACGTTTCGGAACCGTGATTATCCGAAAGCGTATAAATAAATAATTTTTTCATATTAAGTGCCCTGAATTAGTATATGCAGATAAGATTGTTTTAAGGTATCCGGCTACTTGAGACAACATTAAAAAAAATAGAGATATGGAAATTTTTGTGGTCTTTTAGATTTATTTAATACATTTTAAGAAAAATGCTAAAATTAAGAAGAGAAAAGAAATTATTATTACTAAAGTGGGAAAGAATTGGTAAAAGTTTAAAAAAATTTCATAAATGTGACTTTCTGTACAAAAAGTTTATGAACAAATTCTCAATTTTTCCAATTTTGATGTTTCTTTGGTATTCCTTTTTGAAATGACCTTCAGAATAAGAGATATTTTAATTTTTACTAAAACTAGAGGACTTTATATTGTTATTATATGAAATTGCTTAAAAAAACAGTGATCATATTCGCATAAGGGACTGTAAATTTTTTAGAAAAACAGTGATTGATAAATCCTGAAGGCTAAAACACTTCGTTTTATTACACAAAACATACACAAAATATTTCAGTTAATTATTCTTAAAATTTTTTGAGCATTCGCTGTCTCCGTTTGAGTTTTTCGAGGAAAAAAAAAAAGAAACATTTCGAGTGAAACGGATTTAAAGTTTGACATCTTGTGTAAAGTTATGACATCTGCTTATACTAAAACACGTGTAGTTTTTGTTCTAGTGAATGCAAAATAAAAGACCTGGTATTTTTACAAAGCTAATAAAACGGTCTATAAAGTAAAATCATAAAAAAAAAAATTGCCAACTTTTGAAAAAATTTACGATTTTAGGGTATTTGGATATTTTAATAATATGATTACAAATATATATATATATATTAAATGCCATTTTTTGGCAAAAAAATGAGGAAAAAATATCACATTTTCAAAACATTTTCATTTTATAGAAAATGCTTCGATACTACTAAAACCCCTCACACTTAATAATCTTATTTTTTAACCATCATTTTTCCTAAACCTATCAAATAAATTTAATCTTAAATTATTATTATCTAGAAATGCAGCCATGGACTAAGATAAAGCTGAACTAATATAACTCAAAGAACCCAAAGAAAGAGGTTTAAGTTTCTAATAGAAACAGCCCTCCATAACTATTCAACTTATATCTATACTACTAATATTTTGCCTATATGTAGCTAAAAATTCTCTGCAGAGCCTGAACTAGAATTTTTTAAAAATTCACATTAGTTTCAGAGTAACTATCAATTAAAATAATAATCGGTGTTTTTTTTTCCTTCTTTAATATATAAGTCGAACCTCTAATGAACTCACTAAATCCGAAAAACTTCGTTATGTGGAAAATTCGCTAAATAGAAATTCATCTTTCAATATGCTTCAGAAACCCCATAAAGCAAACTCTTTATATTCATAAACGCAATATATTATTAAAAAAAGAAATTATTCACACTTTTTTTTTAAGTAATATCTATTTACTTTACATATCTTACCATTAAAAAGAAATAAACAAGAGAAAAATACATTGTCCAGGAATACACTGTATTTCCAACTTTAGAGAATAATTTTATATTAAAACTAATGAATTTTAATAACATTTTCTAATTTTAAGCCTACGAGTAATTTTAAACATAATTTACTTTATAACTAATAATTTTCAGCAAACATTACCACATGCACCCTTAAATTTAATTACTTGATGTAATACATTTTATTTGAATTTTTTTTTTTTTGAAAATTGCAGCAATTTTATTGTTTTATTTAGGTTAGGTACTTGGTAAAACCATTTAAATGTCACTTATTGCCATAAAATGTGTTAAAAGAAAGAATAATTTGAAATGTCTAGCAATATTTTAAAATAGAAAAAAATCAAATCACGTTTTGAAATAGGGAATGAATGCACTTCGTTATTTGGAGGTCATTTTACGAAGAAAACTAAATGTTCTTGGTTCCAGGAAAAACTTCATAAAATAGAGGTTCGTTATATATGGAGGCCCGACTGTATTAAAATATGAATAAATCTACTTCTAAATTACATTTCAAAAATTCCTTTCAAACTATGTAGAGATGGCCTACCTATGTATAAGCAAAATATTATTATTATAGAAGCATTTTCCATAAAAGGAGAATGTTTTGAAAGCATTTATTTTTTCTTGCCTTTTTGCCGAAAAAAATACATTTAAATAATTTTTTTAATGTAATAATAGTCTTAAAACAATTTTATATGTATATTCTAGTTCAAGTGACACTGAATATCAATAAATAAATTAAATCATTTTTACGATTTTGCAAAATCATGGGTCCGAACGTAGTCAGATACCTTATATATGCACGCGATACACATTCCCTAATTTCATATTCTAACTTGCCCCATTATTATAACCCAACATGTTATTCACTAACTTAACTCGACATTGCCATAAAAACAATTGCATAATAATTTGATCTGATTTGAATAAAGTGTATCTAGAATTAATCCTTTTTAATTTAGTATACAACCCCCACTCCTATGACAAGACATAGACCAATATAGCGTAGATATTACAGGACGACAAGCCCGGAATAAACTAATGATGAAACACCGCCTTATATAAAGGTTTGAGACTGATTTTTCGTTTAATAACCTGTCGCTATTATTAGGAATGGAAGAATTGATATCCCTCGACATTCTTTCTTATCTCCCATATCCTTTATTTCTTTTTCCTTTTTTCCCCTTTCCCAGTTTTAAAATAAGGGGGGAAAAAAAAATGAAAGAAATAAAAGACAAGCCTCTCTATTTCCCCTTTTTTTTGAATCCTTTTTAAACTTTTTTAAATTTTGGCCCGGTGTATTAAGATGGCGATGCCCGGGAAGAAGATGGCGGCGCGGGGGAATGTTGCCATTCGATGCGGATATAAAGTTGGAATAAATATGACGGAATATATATGAAGTGATTCGGGGAAATTTTTAAAATTTAAAAACCAAATTTTTTCGCCTTTATTTCGTCCGTTTCCCAGCCCCTTCCTTTTTTAAACCTATTTAAAAAATTTGGGGGTTTAATGGGTTTTTTTTTGGGGTTTCTACCAATAAATATGGAAACTAATGCTCTATTTACTTTTATTGAGTGAATGGGGTTGAAAATGTATTAAATGTAGGTATAGAGGGGAACTTAAAAAGGAAAAAATTAAAGTGAAATGAGATGTCCCGTTCTGAAATATGAATTTATTATAGAAATGGAATATCTCTCTCTATATATATATGAAAAAGGTTTTCGTCTTGCTGTGATAAATTTATTGCATACTATCACAACAATGTGAACGTTCAAGATAACTCGCGAAGTTGGCAACCCCGATTTCGCATTTATCGTACGCGTTGAATTTGCAACCATGTGCTTCGTTTCATATAATGTCGCCAAGCAGTTATGTTAAATTTTTGGCTCTGCTAAAAAAAGATAATCCCAAAAGATTGCCTTGGGCTGGGGAAACGTTGTGTAAAAAAAAAGGATTACTTATTCGAAAACTTTTTTAACAATCCCAAAAGAACCAAATGCTCAACCCTTTCCGGGGAAACTGCAAGAGTTTCAGGTTTTTGTTTTTAGACCCCAATTTAAAATGTTTGATGAAGCAGCTTCAATGACCGGGAAATTTTAAATGAAAGGGAAAGCCAAGAACGAATTTTTGGAAAAAAAAACAAATAAATATAACTACATTACTTAAATTACAGTTTTAAATTTTAAAAAATGACTATGAACAGTTGTAATTGGGAAATGGGTTTCCCCCTTAAAGGGGGTTTTCCCGACAAACCCCAGAAATATCAGCATTAATATCAATGAAATAATTGGAGTGAGTGCATACAAACGTCGAACCATAAAGTAACACTAGGGCTATTGGTGAAAGACATCTTAATTTTGAACCACTGTAAAGTGATGAGGATAACACCTGAGCTGACACCACATTCTCCTAACTTCACCACCACCAAAGTAAGGACTTCGAGTCATGATAGATTTAACGTGCATCAGCTCTTTCTATACGGGGACCCCTGGTTTTGGGGTTCCCAAATCATGATGGGGGGTTTTTTGAATAGACGTCGCACCCGTTCAGCTAACCGGGCTTTTTCGACCCCATCATTTTGAACCACGGTCAAGTGACGAGAACGACACCCTTGCTGACATCCCCCTCCCAATTACCACACCACCCAACCGGGGGGCCGGAAACCTCCGACAGATTTAACGTGCATCGCGCCCCTTCACCCGGGGGGTCTTTTTGGTACTGGGCCCCGAACTCCTGGACGTCTGCCATGATCCGATACCTTTACCACTGGGGTGCCGGAAACCCCCCGCCCGCGCACGCCAGCCAGAGGGTTTTTGACCATAACCCCCGGGATACCGGGTTTCCCGGGTAAAAAGGGAAAAAAAAATCTGTCAAGATATTTTTTTTGTGTTGTGAATTCTGTGGTGACAGTATAAATATGGAAAAGTTTTTTTAGAAATTGAAAAATTGGTACTGATAGTCGAATAATTGGTAAATTTTCGGTATTTGATTGTTACATGTGTAAAAGGGGATTTGACCGTGGGTGATGCCTTTCTTCTAAAATTATCTTCGTGACCCCAGGGGGGGGAAGAATGAAGAACCGGGTTTCCATAATCTTAATATCTCTTTATTGGGGCTTTTAAAAAGCATTATACAAGTAATATTTATATTTAAAAAAGGGGTCTGAGGGGGGAGAAACACACAATTTCCAGTGGGGGCACACAAAAAAGGGCCCCGGGGTCCCGGGCCCCCAAAAAACAGTCGATTCTTTTATTTATTATTTCTAAGTATTAAAAAAAGTAAAATTTAATTAACTATTTGTTATTAATGATTAATTTTATTAATTAATGATAATTATTTATTCAATAATTAGTTTTTTACTGAGTTTTGTTCCCGAAAATCGATAAAATCAAAAGGAGCAAGATACAAGAATGGTGAACTTTCGACCCCAGACACCCCCCCTGAAAAATTTCTGTGTGCGCTACTGCACAATACATATTAACAAATAAGCTCGATCCTGACCACTATAATTACTTTACCACTTACACCTAACCTCTGTTAATACACAGTTCCTAATAATTAGTAGAATGATCCTACCTCTATATCCTAGGTCGCAACAACACTCTCGAACCCCACAATGTCGTTTTCTTTATCTCTCGTGGAATGATATCCACCTTGACTTGAACTTTAGAATATCGGTTTGCTTCAGATTACGCGTTTAAACTCAGACTAGCATAATCACTTCCCCCAAAGGCCACCACGCTTACCCTAAACTTCTGCTATTTAAAAGGTTTCTGATTTGCATAATCACTCTTCGCTTCTGGATTTGGTTGGAAAGAATTTGCCTTTTTCGGCCCCCAAAGAACCCAAGAGGAAAATTAATAGAAAGCGCGATGAGCACGTCACACATGTTACAGGAAAACATGACTGCTTAAATGAATTTAATTATCCATTTTAGTTTGGGAGACTTGTCTTTCATTTTTCGGTTAATTTTACAATTATTTTCTCTTATTCAAAGTCAAATTTACAATCGAAATTGTTTAATAGGCAACTCTTAAAATGAATTAAATGTTTACAGTCCCATTTAAGGGAACACGCAGTACCCTGCACACAATTTTTTTTAATTATTTATATATTTATATGAAATGTTTACATGTACCTCCTATTTGAACACCAAAGGAGCTATCCACATTTGAGAAGGAAAACATCATGTTTAAACAAACAATTATTTTAAATTTTAAATTTTTTAAAAAATTTCAATATTTTGAAATTTTTAATATTTGTACTAATTTTAAAATTTTGAACAATTTTTTTTTAAAATATATAAATATTTTCTTAGAAGTGTTCCTCACAATTTTGTGCATGGGATTGATGTTGCGAGGACAACTTTACTTTTACAACTTTTTCATATCGGACTCTATAAAAAACAGTAAAAAACAACTATATCAAAATTTCGGTTTCTTAAAAAAAAAAAAAAAATAAGCATACACACTCATAAATTCTCTTATTCCATGCACCTAACCATCAAACATACTATAAAAAACCAACAAAAATTTCAAAACTTTATATTGTACATAAAAAAGCCGTAGTATTTTAAGGTATCCGACTACGTTCGGAACATGATTTTAAAAAGCGCATAAATGGAAAATTTTTTATGATTTAGTGTCACTTAGATTAGGGAAAACATGTATACAATTGTTTTAGAATATTTTTACGAAAAATTTTTTAAATACAATATTTTGGCAAAAAATTAACTTAGAATAACCTTTTTTCCAAATGTTCTCCTTTTGTAAAAAATGCTTCTATTTTTATTAATATTTTGCCTATATATAGTTCAGACCTCTGTACAGAGGCTCAACTATGATTTTTGAAAAATGCAAGTTATTTTCAGAGTTACAACCATTTGAAATAATGATCGGCGTATTTTCTTGAAATTTCTCCCTTCTGTTTTCGTAAAACATGGATAAACCGACTTCCGAGTTATGCATTTCAAAAATTCTCATTGAGTCTCTGTACAGAGATCTGAGCTGAATACAGTTAAAATATTAATACAATAGAAGCATTTTTTACAAAAGGAGAACATTTGGAAAAATGGTTATTTTAAGTTCATTTTGCAAAATATTGTATTTAAATAATTCTTTTTGTCATATGTCGCTAAAACAATTGTATACATGTATTCTAATCTAAGTGACACTAAATATCATAAATATTATCCATTTACGCACTTTTTCAAAATCACGGTTCGAAACGTAGTCGGATACCTTAAATACATGTTTATTGTGAAGAATTAAAATCTGAGAAAAAGGCATTCAAAGTTTTAAAGGCCAGTAAAATGAATGAAAGAGCTAAATGCTTATGTCACATGTTCTATTTTTTCGTTTTCGCCTCAACATACTGTTATAAAAATTAAGGTATGTGACTACCTTTGGAGCATTTATTTTTAAATACATAAATTTTCAATTAAATAAACACTTTTTTATTTAAAATGGGGCATAAAACTAGGAATTCAAGTACAATTTACACAAAATTAATAATAATTTTGGATATATTGGGAATTTTGAGTGAAATTTCAGTGAAAAATTACAGTTACAGTAAACCTTGTATTGAAAATTCTAATTAATATGTTCAAATAATATTTTTATACTGTATATAAATAACATTTATATCTGTGCTTAAGCTATCAGATTTGTAATACGTTTGAAAGTGTTTGAAATGTGTCATTTTTATGCAAGAACTCAATTTTTTACAAAAAACTAATGTTATTTTCTCACGTAAAGTGCAATAAAATACATAAATATATACACAGAGATTAGATTATAGTCTATACTGGAAATAAATCTAAATAAAACATTTTCTGAAAATTTCAATTAAATATCTTAAAAAGAAATCCTGTAGTGAACTTTACCGTGAAGCAAAAAATTCAAAAATGCATTTAAAGATTTTAATGTGCATTACAGTATAAAAAAGTCTCTACTAATTGTACATTTTTTTTTTAAACTCACCATATTTATTTTAGTCAAGATCTCTTTAGCTTCATGTTTAACTAATTCGAACTTTTTTTTTAAACCTTTTGCTATTTTCTGGAGAGTTTTATAGACTAAAACAATTGTCGTTTTTAGTGAAATTTTGATAAAAAATGGCAGTTACGCAAAATTCTAATTAATATATTCAAATAATATTCATACAGTACGTGAATAACATCTTTATATGTGTTAGGAAGTAAAGGATTTGTAATACTTCTGAAAGTTTTTAAAAATGCCAAATTTTATGCAAAAACACGACTTTTTATAAAAAACTAATGATTTTTTTTTCATAAAAAAACAATAAAGTACATAAATATATACACAGAGATTAGATTTTGATTCATAACACAGATAGAACTAAAAAAAAACATGTTCTGAAAATTTCAATTTAATATCTTAAAAATATTTTGTGTAGGGATCTACTTTCGGTTTTGTAAACTCCACACACATTTCCGCTTTACTAATTCTGCTATAACTTTGCTTCTAAATTTTATAGAAACAAAAATAGAATGCTTTTGGAATCTTAAATGTATAGGCTATAAAATAAAAGCATAAAAGAAATTTCGAAAATTTTCACCAAAACAGTAAATTTTGGGTAGTCACATAACTTAAATCAGTGTCCCACAACCTTTTTATCGCCACGGACCGGTCAACGTTTGTAAATTTTACCGCTGCCCACTGAGGGGGAAGATGTTGATTGCTTATATTTTAGACTGTTTTGATTTAATAATTTTAATTTAATTGTGTATTTAATCGTGACTTCTGAATAAAACATACCTATACCAAAAAATGAATATAAAGTGATTAAACAAGGAATATTAAGTGGATTTTCATAAAAAGTAGCCCAAACCTAAGAAAAATATACCACAGTAAATAAAAGAGAAATCATTTAAGGCTTCTTGAGCGGACCGGTAGTATTTGATCCACGGAACGGTACCGGTCCGCGGACCGGGGGTTGCGGAACACTGCCTTAAATAACTGGCTAAATAATCTAGCTATTGCTACGTTTTGTTCATATATTAAAAAAAGTTGCACAGTTAAAAGGAGGTCATAAAAAAATCGATATTTTAGTTATTTTATAGGGTAATTTGCAGAAACGTCTTAAGACTTCTTAAGACCCTGGGCCTTTAAGTAAAAGTAGACCTTGAGTACACACAAATGTATGCCGCACTTATCACCCTTTAAAGTAGACAGTACATAGTATATGCTATCAAGTACTCATACAAACAATAATCCGAAATAAATAAATGTACGTGATAGCTCGATCGAATGCCACCTTTTAACTGAATGAGTAATGATAATGTATGATGGTAGGCCTCGGGTCAATGATTCTCAAATTTTCAGTATTCGCGTCCCAATATTTAATCATAATTTTTATCGCCCCTCCCTCTTTATACAATAACAATGTGTGAATTCAATAATACTATAATTTGACACTAAAACTACAATACGACTTAAGCCTCTTTAGTGCCACCGGCGTATATAAACGTCTCGCTCAACCAAAGCATTAATTTTCTGGACGTATATATACGTCTTTCCGAAGTACGATCTTTTCTGTGCACTACTGTCCATAAAATTATTCCGAAGGCTTTGGAATGCAATAAAAGGACTTTGACAGTGTTTGCGAAGGATTTACTTATTTCAGAGGATTTGCTTATTTATCCCTTTTCTCCCCAAAAAAAAACATCACATATGAGCATCTACGTGGAAAACGGTGGCATTGGGAAGCGAATCGCGTAACTTTTATTCGGCAATTAAAGGATTAATTATAAACCGTACAAATTATCAAGATAAGTTTAATACAAACCTATATACAAAGTCGCTGGTAATTATCAATCTTGTTCTTAACTTAGTATTGTTAACCCTTTATCTACCACATTATGATTTACTGCAAATTTTTTCATGCGATATTTTTTTGGGATCACTACATTGAAAATTAAGGGATGTATATAAATACTCAAATTTGGGAAATTTAATTCCTTTGAGCTAATTAATTAAATTGGTACTTTAAATTACCGTCAGCACCAGTAGCGCACACAGAAATTTTTCAAGAGGGGTGTCCGGGGTCGCAAGTCCACCATTCTTGTATCATGCTTCTTTTGATTTAGTCGATTTTTGGAAACAAAAATTGTACAAAACTAATTATTGAATAAATAATTAGCCTTCATTAATAAAATTAATCCTTAATAACAAATACTTAATTAAATTTTACGTACTATATACTTAGAATTATAATCAATCGGAAAAATAATCAAGGGCTTTGGGAGGGTTCCGGACCCCTAAGACATCCCCCTTGTGTGCGCCACTGGTCAGCACACAAAGGTCTCAAATATTCTGACAATACGAAAAGACCGAATGATTTTTTCTAACCGGGTTTTAACTCTTAAAAATGCTAAATAACCACAGAGAATACTAATATTTTACACAGCACAAGTATTTATTTTTAAAGATAATTAAATTTTTAAAGTTTATTTACTTTTTTTACACATAAACTTAATTTGATGATATTCAAAGAAACATTCCCCATTAATACACAGAAATTAATTACATGTTGTGCATTTTGAGTGAGGTTTCGATTGAATGTTTTTTAAAGCACTGCATCATGGGGTAAGAAATGCTGTATTTTCTTAACATGAACTACTGCACTTTGAGTTCAACTTCTTGATCGTCTTCCTAAGAACCTAACAAAAATTCCAGCAGATAATTTGCTGGGACTTCATCATCAGAAAAAATCATCTGTTTGTACATCACTGATTTCAGATGGTAGGTTCTATAACAAATCCAAAGTCTCGTGAAGACCGAAGTTCTTTTTTACAGACTTTTTAAGAAAAGGAAATAATAATAAATATGTATAAATATTATCATCTTAAAAATCTCCAACTACTGTTAAATCTCTTTTACACAAAAAAGAATTAAAATGATGTTATATAATTTTTGAAATAAGAATACGTATTTCATTTAATTGTGTGGCAAGAAAAAATAAAAAATATAAGCTTGGATTCAAAGTCACAAATTTTTTGGAAACATTAAAATAAAACAATAAAAAAAAGCAAAATAAATCAGTAAAGCAAAAAGAAAGGCTAAAAAAGGCACAACTCTATTGCACTACTGTGATGACGTTTCAACACAACAAAAATCAATAATAAGCTACACGGATGAAAAAAAAACTAAGTTCTTGCTCCAACACCCAGTGTGCTGCCGGTACTTATAAGTACCATAAAGTTATTCAACTGAAAAATTAATTACACACACTGTTCACTTAAAATAAATAGTCAGATCGTTTCTGAGGACTTCCTTATCATGTAAAAAAAATAAGACAATCTCCTTTTGACATTAACTACTTTTTCGGAACAAAAATGACTATCTTCGCAATCCGATCAAAATGTCAGCTGAAAACGCAACTTCTGCAGTAAAACTATTTGCCTTCCCTGCAAAAATACTCATCACAGAACCCATGCTGCCATATATCTTGAAAGAGTGGATTTCAAAGAATATTTCTACTAAATATCGACAGAGTATTCGTAAAAATGGTTATTCTATGTAATTTCAAAGTGAATGGTACTTATAAGTACCGTCGGTAGATAAAGGGTTAAATTAATTATAAAATACATTGTACAGACTGATACATTTATAAGTGTATTGTATCAGTGTAAAAGTGTATTTTATTTTCTATAATGTCAGAACTCATTTTGTTTGTTACTTACAGTAAATGAATAATTTTTAAAAATAATATTTTGATTTAGATTTTTTAATATGCTCGCGCCCCCCTCGTAGAGTTATCACGCCCCCCTAGGGGGCACGACCCACAGTTTGGGAAAAGTTGGCCTTTGCCTGTACATAGACAATGGTCATCACACGTAGCCAGTTGACATATCGTCCAAAATACCCAGTTTTTTGGAGAATACAACCGCAAATAACATTTGACCGTTGAAATCATTCGAATCATGATCTTATTAAGGTTAAGTTGAGAACGAGACGAGGTCTTCATTGTAGCCGAGGCCCATGGCTTAAGATGTTCGTGGTAATGTGTCACCTTAAATACGTATTAGGTCTTACAAGAGAGCTACTGACGTCGGATTTTGTAAATTTCGACTACTGTCCAGTGACGAGGACTGTTTCCAAACAGTGGCGCACAGAAGGGGAGGGGGGAGTCCTACGAGTCCGGATCTCCCTTCCCAAAGCCCTTGATCTTTTTTCCGATTGACTATAATTCTAAGTATAAAGTACGCAAAATTTAATTAAGTATTTGTTATTAATATTAATTTTATTAGTTAATGCTAATTATTTATTCAATAATTAGTTTTTTACTGTTTTTTGTTCCCGAAAATCGACAAAATCAAAAGTAGCATGATACAAGAATGGGGGACTTTTGAACCTGACCCCCCTTGAAAAATTCCTGTGTGCGCTACCGTTTCCGAATGATTACAAAATAATTCCGATTTCCTAAATTTGAATTTTAAATTTCTACACAGTGCCATTTGAGACCCTTGTGACAAATAATCTCTCACAGAAATTAGTTAAACATTATTTTCCGATCTCACACGACATTTCAGCCAAAATCTTGAAAAACACCCCCGGGGGCGGCTCTAGGGCTGGACAATCCAGACCCTTCCCCGGGGCGGCAAATTTTAAGAGCGGCATTTGGATCGAATTTGGAAAATATTTTTTTTCTGTGACAAAAAATTCTATATATTGTCTGAAACATTATTGGGTGTGACTTTGGTATTTAATTTAACGTATCTTATTTCCTTATTTTGTATTCTGTATGTTAAAGTCAGTTTTCTTTTACATTGAAACTCGAAGGATTCAAGGAGGGAGTATATGTTACATAATGAAATTTAATATGTTTCACTAGTAACTTCCCCCCAAGCAAGGAGTAGGGTCACAGCGGACATTCCTTTTACCCATACGATGTCCGACATCAACAATTCAAAAGGGGACAGGGTTAATAAGAGGTTTTTTTAGATAGAAAGCCACAGGCAATGTTTTATTTTAGTCTTGAGTGTAGCTACTATAAATTAAAATAAACGCTTGTGATCTGCGCAACTCTTTTTCAAAGAAATTGGCAGGCTGAAATGGGCAATTTTGTATTTTTTAACACTTAAGGTATCCGACTACGTTCGGAACCATGATTTTGAGAAAGCGCATAAATTGATAATTTTCACGATATTTAGTGTTACTTAGATTAGAATACATGTATAAAATTGTTTTAAGGACATTATGACAAAAAAAAAATCATTTAAATACAATATTTTGGCAAAAAATTAACTTAGAATAACCTATTTTCAAAACGTTCTACTTTTATAAGAAATGCTTCTATAATAATAATATTTTGTGTGTGTGTTTATATATAAAGTAAAGATTTCTCCAGAGGGCCTGAACTAAGATTTTTGAAAAATTCACATTATTTTCAGAGTTGCTACCCATTGAAATACTTATAGGCGTATTTTTTCTTAAAATTTCTCCCCTCTGTTGAACTAAAATATGGATAAATCCACTTCTAAGTGATATATTTCAAAAATCCTAGTTCAGGCTCTATAGAGAGATCTGAGCTATAGACAGGCAAAATATTATTATTATAGAAGCATTTTTCATAAAAGGAGAATGTTTTGAAAATAAGTCATTCCATGTTCATTTTTGTCAAAATATTGTATTTAAATAATTTTTTATTGTAATAATATTCTTAAGACAGTTTATACACGTATTTAAATCTGACACTAAATATCAAGGTATTATCCATTTACCATAAAATCCGGCGTATAACGCGCACTTTGAACCAAAAAATAAGACCGAAACTTAAGGGTGCGAGTTATACGCCGGGTATAAAAATGATAGCTTTAAAAATAGCAAAAGATATGAACATAAAAAAAACTTTTCTTCTAGATGTATCGAAACACTGTTTATTTAAAAGAAACGACTTGCCTTACGAACTAAAAGAGCTGTAGTTCTAGAAGCATACTGTTTTTTCAAAAGTTTGTGTGTGGGATAATACCTCGAATAAATGATTTCAAAACATAAAAGCAATGTATACTAATATTTCAGATTTCTTCGTTAAAAATGGGAGTGCGCTTTATACGGCGAATATACCTAAAAATTAAAAAAATCAGCTTGAAAGTTTAGGTGCGCGTTATACGCTGGATTTTACGGTAAACGCTTTTTCAAAATCGTGGTTCCTAACGTAGTCGTATACCTTAAATATTTATTGTTATGCTGCCTTTTTGATCACAAGAATTATTGAAGTTTTATTGGTTTGTGTCTATGTGAATAATTAATATTTTTTAATTATAATTTTTCGTTTTGGATATAGAGGGGGGATTTTTCCCTTTTTTTCCGGGGGGCAAACTGCTAGAAAAAGGCCGTGAAAAACAACACGTTCCCACTCACTCCCCAGAAGAAGAAAAAAGATGAAAGTAAACAATTTCGCAAAAATCGATTTTCAATCATCTAAATAAAATACCCAAATCACTGATTGCTTTTAAAATTGCCTGAACTTTCCCCCTTTTACCGATCGAAATAAGCCTAACAACCATTGTTAGCGAGTGTACGCATGCACGGGTCTTTTTTCTTTACGAAGGGGGAGGGGGTCGTTTTATTTCGCTCGTCCCGTGCACCTTCTATCTGCAAACGATATTCGATCCCAAAATGAGTTTCAGGATGATGTTACTACTTTAATCAGAAGGAAAACGGTGGTTTTCTGACAGGATGTGTTTTCGCATATCGTTTGAGGGATACTGAAAAGACGTCGGATCAAAGAGTAGATGATTTCACAGATTCATATCGGATATCGTTCGCGGATGGATAACCTGCACCCCCTTTTTTTTTTTCTTTCGGTTTCCTTCCTTGGCTGTGTAATTGGAGATGAATTGAATTTATTTGCACAATTTTGACTGCTTTGTTGTTTTCGCCGCAGCTTTCTTACTTACGCCGTCGTTCTTAGATTCTCTAAAAAAAGAGAAATCACTGATTAGAATCATGTGCCGGGAAATATACTGGGGAAAAAATGTTCATTAAAAAAATTATTTACTCTAATGATTTCCTTGTACTTTTAATTTATCATTTTTATATTTTTACTTTATAGGTAGGATTCAGTAGCGCTCACAAACACTTTTCAAAGGGGGGTAGGGGGTCCAGGTTCGAAAGTCCACCATTTTGGTATCATGCTCCAATACGCCGCCCAACATATTCTTTTGATTTTATCGATTTTCGGGAACAAAAAAACAATATAAAATTAGTTATTAAATAAATAATTACCATTAATTAATAAAATTAATTATTAATAACAAATACATAATTAAATTTTACGTAATATATACATAGGATTATAACCAATCGAAAAGAAGGGGACTATCAAGGGCTATGGGGGAGGTCCGGACCCCTAGGACACCCCCCTTGTGTGTGCCACTGGTAGGATTCCAGGCCGATCCTAGCGGGTGAGTAGCGCGAGCCATATACTGTTCTATTTATCTATCGTGGAAACATTTTTGACGAATTTCTCAAAATAATACTAAGTCGAATCAATACGCGCGCGCTGAATTTTAAATAGTTATTGAAAAATCCAAATAAGTCCTGATTTTCCGATAGCATAGCAGGACTGGCTCCAGCAGTTTTTTCACCCCGGACAAAAATGGAAAATGCCGTCCCTCTCTCCAAAGCAAAAAATAAAAATTAAAAAAGATTAGTTATTCAAATAGATGCACACCTATAAAATTGGAATAATTCTTGTGAACAAAAAGGCACAGCGTAACAATATTATACACATAATTTTAAATGAAACACAAAATAATTCAAAAATAAGGACATAATTACCTGCTATTAATTCAAACGAGTTAAGTTTATAGAGTATATTTTTAGATATATTTTTAGTGAGTGAATATTAACGTCGCACTGTTCAGCTACACGAGGACTTTTGGCGACGGACCACGTAAGTTTGAACCATGGTCAAGTGACGTGGATGACACCTGAGCTGGCACCACTCTCTTCTGTCAAACACACCAACGGGAGGACGAGCTCACGACAGAATTAGCACGCATCACTGCCCTACACGGCGGATCTTTAGTGGTACTCGGCTCCAACTCGTGACAAGGTCAACCACTATCCGATACCTTAACCACTCGGCTACCACGGCTCAGAAGTAAGAGGCCATTTCAGTGGAATGAGACAGACCATCCTGCGAGGCCATGTTCAGTGGATCCGCGTAACTAGAGGTGTGGATTATCTAAAAGATGAGCATTTGTGATTCTAACACACTTTTTTAAAACTTAAGTAATTCTAAAAACAACTTTCTTATGAGGAAAGCCATAATTAAACTGAATATGTAATCAGATCCACTTGATCACTTATCTTTAATTAATTAATTATCTGCTCTAACTTCCTTTTACAAATATACCTTTATAAGTCACTTCTTTTGGTTGAAAGACCTCCTATTATGCCTACTTGTAGGTGAGAATACTGGCCTTATTAATCCTTCTTATAATTCAATATTAACGATATGGGACCCTTCTTCCTTTGTGATTAGGTCGTTCCCTTTATTCCATTTTCCATAAGTTATTTTTTAGTTTCCGTCTATCCCCACTAAACCCTATCCTTTTTAAAGTATATCTTATTTGCATTTCTCCCTGTTTTCTTTTTGGTATTGGGTTGGAAAAGTTTTGCCATTAATCGTGGCCGTCAAAGAACTTAGGAGTTATGTTAGAAGAAGAACGCGAGAGACGTCACACAATTTCTTCTAAAAAGAGTCTACTGATGGCGGGGATTACAAAAGTTTATTTTAACTTATAGTAACTACACTCAAGACTAAAATAAAACAGCTCCTGTGACTGTCTATCTACAAAAAAACTCTTATTGCTCCTGTCCCCTTTCGGATAGCTGACACCGGACTTTGTATGGGTGAAAAGAATGTCCATTGTGGCCATACTCCGAGATGTGGAGAAAGTTACTGGTGAAAGATGTGTAAACTTATCAAATTTCATGATTGAACATGTACTCCCGCCTCGAAGCATAAAAGAAAACTGGGATTAAACATACAGAGTACAAAAAAGGAAGTAAGTCATGTTAAATGAGAAATACCAAATTCACACCCAATAATATTTCAGAAAATGTATCAAATTAAAAAAAAAAAAAAAAAATGCATTTCAAATTTGATTTAAATGCTGCCCTTAGAATTTGCCGCCCCGGGCAGGGGACCTTTTTATCCGGCCCTAGCATAACATAGCATAGTTAAAGAAAAATAAAAGGTCAGTACATAGTTTTTTAGTCCTTTGTTCATTAATGTCTATTCTTTACACAAATCCTTCATTTGATAGAAAAATTCTGGGAGGAGCCAGCAATACCGCAATAAAAAAGTTTTTTTTTGTTTATCAGTGGTAAGGGCAGCACAGTGTGGATCAATGCGTCTTAAAAATTATTTTTGCGGAAGTTGCTTTACGAAAATATATAATATCGTTAATATTATCTAAGACACAGGAATTTTTAATTTCAATATGTATTTGGGGAAATAAAACTTTTCAATTTAATAATAGCCTTAGAATTTAGAAAAGCAAAATAGAGGAAAGAAATGATTTTTGTGTCTATGGTTACAACGCTTATACACAATGCCCGTTTTCCTTTTTAGTGTAAGTGTTGTATCTCTATTAAAAGGTAGCTTCTAATAGTTTTATTTGGTTTCAAATTATTTCCGAAAAAATCTTGCACCTTCTTTTAATTAAATGACTTTCATTACAAAGCCTATTTGAAAAAAAAAAACTTCAATATTCACATAGCATTATTAATGTACAGATAAATGAGTTTATAACGTCAAGTATTAGTCAAAATATATGAAAAATTTTCTAGAAGAGAGACACTTTGGGTCTTTGCACATGGACGGCCGATACTCTAGGATCGATTCTAATAGGATTGTGTAAGATCTAGAAGTGATCGTGGTAGCGACGTTATTTATGCTGAGTTGTTGAGCCTTTGGACTGAGTCCTGCTGCAACTAAAGACCCATTGCATGGTGGGCTTGATGCACGTTAAATCCGTTGATGCTGAAAATCTCACGTTGACGAGGAGTGGAACCAGGGGCGGCTCTAGGGCCGGACAAACTGGACCCCTGCCCGGGGCGGCAAATTCTAAGGGCGGCATTTGGATTGAATTTGAAAAAAATATATTTTTTGTTATATTTTTGAAATACTGTTGAGTGTGAATTTGGTATTTCATTTATTGCATCTTACTTTCTTGTTCTGTGCTCTGTTTTTTTTTATGTCAGTCTTTTTTAAATTTTGAAACTTAACAGTTCGAGGCAGGATTATATATTCAATCCAGGAAATTTGATTAGTTTCTCAACTTTCACTTGTAAACTTTCTCCCCAATCCGGAGTGGAGTCACTATGGACATTCCTTTCACCCATACGACGTCCGGTGTCAGCTACCTAAACAGAATAGAGACAGTAAGAGTTTTTTTGTTGATATAGAGTCACAGGCAGTAGCAGCACACAGGAATTTTTCAAGGGAGGTATCCAGGGTTGAAAGTCCTCCATTCTTGTATCATGCTCCTTTTGATTTTATCGAATTTCGGGGACAAAAAAAAGTAAAAAACTAATTGTTGAATAAATAAGTAGCATTAATTAATAGAATTAACCTTTAAAAACAAATAATTAAATGTTACGTACTATATACTTGGAATAATAATAAATCGGAAAAAATCAAGGGCTTTGGAGGGAGCTCCAGACCCCTAGGACACCCACCTTGTGTGCGCCACTGGTCACAGGAGATGTTTTATTTTAGTCTTGAGTGTAGTTACTGTAAGGTAAAATAAACGTTTGTGATCTCCACCATCATAGACTCGTCTTAGAGGAAATTGGCACTGCTGAAATGGACGATTCTTTCTCTTACATTTTACTCGTTTGAATTAATAACAGGTAATTATGTCCTTAATTTCGAATTACTTTGTTTGACTTAAAATAATATATATAATATTATTATGCCACCATTTTGTTCTTAAGAATTATTTAAATTCTATAGGTGTGTATCGATTTGAATAGTTTATCTTTTTTAATTATAATTTTTTGCTTCAGAGTGAGGGCGGTGTTTTCCATTTTGTTCGGGGCGACAAAACTGCTAGAGCCGGCCCTGGTGGAACCTGTGAGCTTGAGGGCCAACTCGGAGGTCTCGCCTAGATGGGTTAAGGTATTTGACCATTTTAAAAGTATAAATGTTTTTTTTTGTGTTTTGAGGTAGAATATATGTATAAAATCGTTTAGAATGAGAAAGACCCCTTAAGCTGTTTGATTTAACTCTTTTTTTTAACCTTGGGGTTTTCCCCGAACAGCAGAACCGTATCGAAACGTTTATCTTTTTTCTTCTTTCCTGTTGTTTTCGAACTATTTTTATTGTTTCAAAAACAAATTTTACTTTAATAAGTATAAATTATTAATATACAATTGCTATATGACAAATATTATGATTTTTAAGCTTTTTCATGGGTGATAATAAAAAACACATGAAAATAGAGCAACAAGAAAAAGGGATTTTCACTTGAAACTAAAATCAAGTGATTAGAAGATTAGATACCGTGAACGTCATTCAAAAGGGTCTGCATTGAATTTGGAACTTCACAATAAGGACCATTCTTAGAATAAAGAAAAATACTGCCAAATTTGGCGGCTCAACTACGACAAGCTCTTGCACTAGAATTACCGTTCTAAAATAATAAAATAGGAATGGAAAAAAGATTTCTAAGGGGCTACAAATTTAACGCAATATGCCAAAACCAAAATTAAATTTTATTTATTTTTTATGTATATTCGTTTTTTCATATTTCTATATTTTAAAAATAAATTTTTGTTTTATTTATAAAACAATTAATAAATTTAATGGTAAAATACCTGACAATTTTCTACCCATCTTCCCCAAACCCCTTATTTTTACATGATGAGTAACCCCTCGTTTAACGCTGTTTCATATTACGCTCTACTTTGATGGAACGTATACCCCGCGTTAAGCGGGATCTTACTGTATAATTATAATATATAAAAAATTACTTAAAGGGTATTTTCTAGTATATTTTCGAAACATATACTTCTTTCATAGAAAATGTTTCTATAATAATAATATTTTGCCTATTTATAACTTAGACTCTCTTCTACGGGACCAAACTAAGAATTTTGAAAAATTCACATTATTTTCAGAGTCACGGTGTTTTTTGTAAAAATTTCTCTGTGCTGTGACATATTAAAATATGAAAGTCCATTCCTAAATTATATATCTCAAAAATCCTTGTTCAGACTCTGTAGAGAATTCTTAGCTATATTTGGGCAAAATATATTATTATAGAAGAATTTTTCATAAAAGGAGAATATTTTGAAGATTTAATTTTTCCTTCTCCCCCCTCCCCCCCAAAATGTTTCATTTGAATAATGTTTTATTGTAATAATATTCTTAAGACAAATTTATATGTTTATTCTAATTCAACTGACACTTAATATTAAAAAATATTATTTTTGAGGGGACTTTTTCAAAATGACGGTTCCGAACGTATTTGAATACTTTAAATGAATTCAAAAATTTCACGTGATGTATTATGAAAATGAAAAGAGGGATATATCCAGTCTATGTGTCTGAGACTCAAAATTAGGAGTATTTCGGTCTGTTATCCCGGGTTCGAATCCTGATGTTACTGAAATCCCTTTGTGCTGAGGAAGGTGATGCATGTTAAATCTATCAGGTATGAAACTTTTCCCATAGGTGTATTTTAGAAATATGGAGAGAGGCTTTAAGTTCAGGTGTTGTCCTTGTCCCTTGTACTCAAAATTATGAGTTAGTCGCCAGTAATTATTGTATTGTTTTAAGTTCTACGTTAGTAAGCAATCAATTAGTTGAAATTAAGAAATCCATTGTCAATAATTCTCGTTTAACATTGGAATTGCATTACTTCAAATCAACCAAATTAATCAATTCCTTAGAACCAAATTTAATAGAATCCAACTAGCTTTGTTGAATAGTTTCCATGCTTAAAATGGCCACGGTAGCTCAGTGGTCATGGTCGTGAACTCTTGTAGAGTCACAAGTCTTATAGGGTCGTGAATTGAGTCTTGATGTCTCTGAAGAACCTCCATGTAGAAGCCTGTTAAATCTCATGAGGTTCAAAGTCCTCACCTTAACATAGTATGGAAGTTTGGAGAGAGTAAGGATGCCGTTTTTTCTTACCCTTGGACTATGATTCAAAATTTTAGCAGTTTCATGTCATTTTAATCTGTTTTGAATACTTAAAATGGATTTAAATTTTAAATTCGTAAACACGTGTCATCCTAGTCACTTGATTATGGTTCAAGAATAAGAGATCCTTCGCCTATTGCTTCCCAACGTTGCTCTTAAGGGAACCGGGGACATCTAACATTTAAAAAAAATCGTTTTTTGAATTTTAGTATTAAAAATAGTCATGTTTTTCTGAATCTAAAAGGTATAACACTTATATGTTCGTTGACAAAAAATCTTAAAAATGAAAAAGTAATTGACAAAAACGTAAGCAAACGTTTACAATTACTTAGTGTTTTTTCACTTTTTCTCCAAAGCATGATTTTTTTGTTTTTTAGGTACTTTTTAAAAAACCTATTAAATATATTGTGTGTTCCAAATTTTTATATTTCTTACAGGATATCTGAGAATATATAAACCCTTTATTTTTTAAATATAAAGGTGTGCATTTTAAAAAATTATTTTTATGTATAAAAAAGGGGAAAAAATAAAAATTTTCAAAATTACAAAGCTGTATAATTTTTTTTAAAGAAACTATCTTAATATTTTACTTAAAAAAAATGGTTCACTATTTCTTGTACTGTTTCATATATATGAAAAATATTGTACATATTTAAGAGATACTTTTTAAAAATTGTGGCCTAAACATAAACATGTATTTAAGATTTCAAAATTAAGTCCAACTTAAATCAAACGAAAAAATTTGTAACTAAAAAATTACTTTGTATTTCTACAGGATGATTAAAATATCTTTATTAAGATCACAAAAAAAAATCTAAGCTCTATTGGAAATCTTTAAAGATATTGTCCCCATAAAAAGAGTCTTATTTTTGCATTTTACTCTCTGAGCATTCCATTACCCTTAAATACGAACTTAATGAATCTATCAATCAGTACTACATAAGGAAATAGTCAGAGTTTGTTCCCAGATTTCTCAATAAGATTTTTGTTAAAAAAATATTGCTTAAAATTCGAATATTTTTTAGAATATCCAGGGATAAAAATCTGAATCCCCCTCCCCGAGAAAAAATTTTGCATGTGCGGGTGATAAAACCAATGGCACGCGCAGTAGTGTAGTGGATCCATGGAGTCCCAACAGGGACAATTCTAGCAGATGCACGGCACGTGCATTGCACGCGGGCGGCCAAAACATGGGGTGGCCGCATATAGTTCTATCAATCAAGCAAATTTCTTTTACGAATTTCTCAAAATAAAGCTTATAATGTCGAATAAATATGTGCGAAAGTTCAAATAGTTATAGAAAAATCAAAATAAGTCCCGATTGACATAGCATAGTTTAAGAAAAATAGAGTGTTAATACGCAGTGTATTGGCCATTGGCCATTAATGTCTACTCTTTATACATATCCTTCATTTGGCAGCAAAATTCAAAAAACCGCAAGAAAAGGTTTTTAAACTTAACAGTGGTAGCACTGTGGATCGATGTTTAAAAAAGGTTCAAATGGTTTTGCCAAAGTTTCTTTACGAAAATATATAACACGGTTAAAGGGATCCGACTCGTTCGGAACCTTGATTTTAAAAAGCGTGTAAATGGATAATATTTATGATATTTAGCGTCACTTAGATTAGACAATGTACATAAAAATTGGGGTTAGATAGTATTGCAATAAAAAATTAGGGACAATATTTTGCAAAATGACCCATTTCAAAATATTTCCTTTGAAAATGCTTCTATATAATAATATTTTGCCTGTATTCAGCTCAGACCTCTTACAGAGGCTCAACTAGAATTTTTTGAAATGCATAACTTGGAAGTAGGTTTATCCATGTTTTACGACAAAAGGGAGAAATTTTAAAAATACGCCGATATAATTCAAATGACTGTAACTCTGAAAATATGCAATTTTTTCCAAT
>BMAV01003841.1:0-195460 GCA_019973955.1 Trichonephila inaurata madagascariensis | reverse complement strand
TTTAAATGGATAAACAAATTTTTAATTCAAATTAATATATTGTCCAGAAACATCTTCTGCTAAAAATTATTTAAAAGAGAAGAATATTTTTTTGCAAGACGTAATGAAAACATGATACATAATTTTAAAAAAAAATCGAGCAAAACAATTTTTTTTTATTTTTAAGCATTTTTGAAAAATTTTAACAATATTTTAACGCTTTAAGTGCTTTGCTTATATTAATATTGTCTACAAAAACAGATTAATAATAATTATAACTGGTTACTTTTAATTCTGAAAGAAGATGCAATTAAAAAAAAAGTTTATTTGCATTTTCAAAGAATAATCATTTTTAAATTTAACAATAATTTTCGATAACAGAAAGAAAAGAAAAGAAAACGAGAAAAAAAATATAACGGATATAAATAATGACAAAGGTTTCATTTTAAACTTTTGAAGGTTATTTTTTTACTCAAATAAACGTGTTTGACGTATAAATTATTTGATAGGTCAAGATCTAATGTACAAAAGCGAGTTTAACGTTACAGTGAAAACGTTAAAAAATATAAAAAGGAAAAATAAAACGTACTACCTATCTGACCAGGAAAAATTAGATTTTCATATGAGTAGTTTATAAATAGTTGATAGAATTGGTTATTTTTGTGCATTTATTGATTGCTGTTTTCTCAGATTATTCTCGAATTTAAATTTATTTTACACTGGTGTGCAAAACTTAAGCAACAATGTAAAAATTTAGCAGATAGCCATGAAATTGCAGAAAAGGAGGTCTGGAGATCAGTACAGTGAACACGTAAATCAGTAGAAACGTCATGTGTATGCAAATATCAGGAACAAAACGTCAGAAGCGATGTGAGCGTACGCAAAACGCGTGATGTCGGCGCGCGCTGCTCAACAGTAGAATAAAATGAAGGACGGAGACGCAATTCAACATATTCGCTGCAAGTGCCAGTGAGTCAGTTCGTGAATATGGCTAGAAGAAATCACCTGGACGACTTCACACGTGGAAGAATGATCGGAAAGCTGGAAGAGGGGCGTACTGTCACCAGTGTAGCCGCAGAGTTCGGAATCAAAAAGTGTCGTTTCTGGCGCTTGGAAAGCGTTCCAAACCACAAGTACAGCTGTTAGAAAGGTTGGAGGTGGCCGCCCGAGGACGCCAACAGCAGGGGATGTCCAAAATATCATCCTGCAGGCGAAAAGAGGTCGACAGCAGTCAGCTAGCGCCATTGCTCAGAAACTCTGTACAGCAACTGGTCGACAAGTGTCGCGGTTTACTGTGGCCAGACGCCTTCACAAAGGGGGCCTGTTCGTCCGCCGTCCTGAACGCTGCCTCCCGTTGAAAGTTGGCCACCGAAGCCACCGTTTACAGTGGGCCAGAGAGCACAAAAACTGGACAACTGATCAATGGAGTCGTGTCCTCTTTACGGATGAGAGTTGGTTCAGTGCCAGAAGCGATTCTCAACGCATTTTGATTTGGAGAGAGATCGGGACCCGGTTTTATCCCAATAACATCAAGGAAAGACACCGTTACGGTGGTCCTGGAGTTCTCGTCTGGGGAGGCATTATGCTGAACGGGTGAACTGAGCTTCACATTTTCGACAGAGGGTCTGTAACCGGGGATCGCTATTGTGAGGAGGTACTTCTTCCATGTGCGTCTTTTCCGAGGTGCCATTGGCCCAGACTTCATTTTTATGGATGACAATGCACGGCCACATCGCACTCTTGCTGTTGAGGAGCTGCTGGAAAGTGAATATATCACTCGAATGGATTGGCCAGCGTGCTCCCCAGATTTAAATCCCATCGAACATGTGTGGGATGCTTTGGGGACACGTATTGCCACACGCTTACATCATCCGGAGAACAACCAACAACTCAAACAGATGTTGATTGAGGAAGGGGCACTCCTCCCTCAAGATATGTTGCACCAGCTGGTTCTGAGTATGCGGAGATGGAAGCAACCTTGTAGGGGGGGATATCCAATTTTAAGGAACATCTTTGTTGTTTTTCCCTGGGGATGAAAACATGAGCACGAATTGCGTTAATAAAGCGGTTTTTTTTGATTCCAACCGTATGCTTGTTTTTCCTTTTTTCAGGCCGATGTTTTTTTACCTTACGTACATATATCTCCCTCATTTCAGAATTTCATGTCTCAAGATTTTTCATGAAGAGGAAAAACCCCCTGTTTTTTAATTTTTAACACCATTTATAAGCATAAAATGATAATTAAATCAATCACTACAATCATTATCATAGAAATCTATCATGTGTTGTCGTCATGTGCATCGCTCCTTATCTTTTACATTTTACATTAATTCTTATGTCTTAGCATTACCGGAATTTTTAGATATATTTCTAGAATATTTGGACCATAAAAATAATAGAATAAGTTTTTGACTGGAGAAATATTTAAAAATTACATTCCGCAACATCAGGATGTATCGAGGTAAATAAGGGAATGTTAATATTTAAAAGATAAAACACATACAAAAATGCGTAATTTATTTGCTTTATGATAAGTATGAAATAAGGTTAAGTTTTATAAACTGTCTTCTGCGTAAAATATAGGTCATTGATTCAAAGCATACTACAAACACCTTGTAATCTTGCAAACAATTTTTGAATCTAAATTTTAATATCCGCAGGGAAAATAAAATTCTTCATATTTTGAAGCGTATGATCTTTCAGGATTTTCTCACGGTATTAAACGTTAGATTTAAAGAAAATTTCTTACCTCCAAAGGGAAAAAAAAACGTTGCTTGTGTTTCGATTCTGTCACCCCTTAAGAAAATTCATACTGTAAATAATTTTAGAGGTAAAAGTGAGTGTAAGAAACAATATAATGTGTCTGATCGTTAATGGCCGAAGTAGCATTTCATAGGAGCATTTACAAACGAGAAACAAATGAAAATTACTAATTGTTGAGGAGTTTTCAAAAAATAATTCCGGTTTATATTATATTACAGTTTTTAACAAAAGTAATTTACACAAAATGACATAAGTAAATCTAAAATTATTGACAAAAACAAATATAAATATTTTTTTAATGGTGAAATGCCTGGTATTTTAAAAAGAAGGCGAATCATCTTTCAGAAATGATTATATACAGATATTTTTCATAATAAATTTGAAGTACATAAAGAAAATTTATTTTAAAATATTAAGGGGACATGATACAATTTAAAAAAAAAATCTTTGGCTTAGTGATTTTCACAAAATTTTGATTGCTTAAATTATAAAAAAGTTTTTTTTGTAAAATGAACCCCTGAAGGAAAAATCAAATTAAAAGAAATTTAATGCCCGACTTGTTTAGTACAAATAAAAAAAATTTTTTTCAAAAAAAACAAAATTAAGTACCCAAAATCAGTTTTTGGGTGTAACCACCATTCAATAAGTGCGCTATACGACGGGAGGAGTCAAACGATTTTGAATGTTGCTTGTGGGGGGAATTCCATACGCTGGTATGGGAGGAAAAGTTCGTTTTTTGAAGCTGCAAGACGCAGATCCCGAGCGAGACGCCGACCAACCAAATCCCACACGTGCTCAATATGAAATATTATCCGGATAATAAAACCCAAAGGAAGAAGTTGCATGTGGTGGGCTGACGAAGTCTCGAACAGTCTTTGCAACATGGGGGGCATTATCCTGCTGAAAGATTCCATAGATGCCTTGAAGGGGGGAATGATTTTGAGCAGCATCACGGACGTACCTGTTGCTATTGAGTTTACCCTCATGAAAAAAGGGACGCCCATGATACGAAATCGAAATCAAACCCCCGGGGGTTAAAGCCCTATGTCGTTCGATAATGCACCTGGAAGGCACCACCGGCATAGCATTACATGAATGGACCATCGGGCCCCACAAATTGAAGCGGATTCATCTGAAAGGACAACGGGGTCCAATCGTTGGGCTGTGCTCGAGCTCATTGCAGACGCAACCAAACATGGTTTGCCGGAGGAGGATCCTGTAAAAAGGCACCCTTGCACGCAATCCACGGTGCAACAGACGTCGACGAATTGACGAAGCCGACATTAGTACATCTGCAGCAGTAGATCAACGTGCTGCCAACTGCCGGGGAGGGCTGTACGATCAGGGGGAGCAGGTGGATTCCGCGCTGTCGTCACCTTCCGTAGTCCTCTGCCAGTTTTTGAGTTGTTCGGCTCGTCGTTGCCCGGTATGTTTCCCAAAACCCGCATCACTATGGAACTATTCCGCTCACACGCCCCTTATTGCGAAAGGGAAAAATCGCCTTTCCCAAAGGGCCGTTTGTCTTCCTCCGTTCTAACTCCGCAAATTTTTGGGAAATTTTCTCCTTATTTCGTCGTGGAGGCATACTTAGGTCTCACTAAACGTTCGCTACTAATAAATAATCATTAATTATTTTCACCGTTGCATTCCAGCCCTTTATTTATACGCTTTCAGCATCAGTTCTCCACGCATGCGTGGTGGCTCTGAAACTTTACTATTTTACGTAGCATCCTATAATTGATATTTGCTGCAAAAGTTCATTTAATTCTGATGATTCTTTCATGGTGTTGCATTTTTTACAAACAGCAGTGTACAGTATGCAAAATAGTTTTTGGGTTCCAAATACTACAATATGTTAATTTTTATTAATTTATCATTTTACTTTATTTTATTTCAAAATTCATGAAGTGATTTTAAAATGCTTCTCCTTCTTCAATAACTGAGCCGACCCTTTAATCCCCCTGGGCAGGACTCTTTCCTGCCTCCAATAATCTCTATTGGAAAAACAGGGGGTCGGCTCACACCCTACTCCCCTTTCCCCCATTCCATTGGTTCTTTGGGGGCAATAGGCGGGCGTCTGAAACACCCATCGCCGTACCTGCTTCCATCCAGTGGGGTATAAATTGTCTTGACACTTTAGCACTAAAAGACACCTCCCCGAGTCTTTATCACAACAGGTCGACATTCCTTTTTATTCAAATAGCTCCGGCCCAAAATATGGAGGGGACTCAGCAATAGATACGTCAAGTGGGCATAGCCATCCCGTGATGACTATGTCGGGGTGATTCGCGTAATAGAGGTGTGGGATTATCTAAATGATGAGACATTATGAATTTTAAACAACTTTTTTAAAAAATAACTTAAATTCAATTTAAATAACAACTTTCTTAAAGTGAAAATGAGCCAACAATTGCTTATATTCAAGTCGATCCCCAACTAGAAACATCTTTTTATATTTAATTCTTCTAATTAATTTCCTATACAAAATATTACCTTTTATAGAGTCACCTTCCTTCCCAGGTTGAAGTAATTCCATTATGTTAATTGTAGGAGAGATTACAAATTTTTAAAAATTATTAATGGTGATGAGGATCCCTTTTTCCAGAGCTGTAGGACGCCCAACCTTTATTCCCAACAATTCCCACTAAGTTTCCCCCAGGTTGCCGTTTTATCTCAAAACTTTCTATCCTTTTAAAGTATATCTCATTTGCATATTCGATCCGTTTCTCTTCTTGGTATTGGGTTGGAAAGGTTTTGCCATTAATCGTGGCCGTCAAAGAACTTAGGAGTTATGTTAGAAGAAGAACGCGAGAGACGTCACAAACCCCTCCAAGAAGAAAAACGTTATTTATTTAAGGGTTCTCAATGCCCTTAATAAATTACGTGCCTAAATTTTATTTCTGAATCTCTTCGTTTTCTAAGTTTTATTTAAATTTTTAATCTTGAATCCCCATTTTAACTTCTTTATAATTTCCATTATTTATCTTGACTTTAATTTCATTACTTCATCATAGAATTCAAATTTAATATTCAACTTAATTTAAATTTAAACTCGTGACAATAAATTTTATTCCATTAACTAGGCCAACATTAATAATTGTTGCTTAATTATTGTTCACTCTCACTTTTACATATATACTCTTAAAGTAACTATACACACTTAAATTTTCTAGAACTTTTCCCGGGTGCGCAGACCCAAACTTTGCATCTGTATCATCATTTCATATGGAGCTGGCATTTCTGCTCCATTTTTTCCGTGTTGAAGTTATCATCTATTGCTACAATTTTCGGCCTGTCGCCCTGAAATGAAAACTCTCTGAGTCACTGTTTCCAATTTATGTTTACATAATACCGTAATAAGTTTCCACAATTTTATGCATTATATATTATTTGTAAATCACAATAAATTTTCAACTTCATCCCCACATCTGGATCCAAAAACTTCCCAATGAGGCCGCGCAGCGCCGTTGTTGCTGTATTCTTAGTGCCCCGATCACTACGCCAAGTGCTTCCTGAACCAGATGCCTCATAATACGGAACAATACAACAACATATATATATATACACATATTATACACCATAAACATTTTCAATAAACCATTAAAACAAATAACCAAAAGGAATTGTCGCATCTCACGAAGTCATACATCGAAGCAAAACAAATGTACTACAATTGTTTTCTCCAAAAAGAGAAAAATTTTTAACAAGTCAAAAGTTCAAATATAAATATACACTCATTAGTGTCAACTTTTGCTTGGCTTATAACTTAAACTACCGCCTCGAGACTCTTTCTTTTGCAATAATTCTTCCGACCACTCTTGTTGGAAGATTATAAAAAATGAAACAATACAACCTTATTTTATATTCAGTTCCCCACCATGACGTCCAATGATGAGGTGCTACCACTGTTCTTTTCCTCTTCTTTCCTCGGCTGCACCAAATTTTTATGATACTGCTGTAGGGCTTGTAATCTCCTTTGTCGGCTTTTCCTTGCTTTCCCTGTTGCTTCCTTTAATGGTCGGGGACTCCTGATCGTTTCTTTATGTGGACGCAAGCTGTATCTCGGTCCATCTTGAACTCCAGTTGTCTCCTTCTTGTTCTTCTTTCTACTTATATAAATAGTACTGGATGATAAAGGTCTTTTTATTATTGTGTCCCTTTTGTGCCACTTTCTCTGTGGTCCACTTGCCCCTGATTCATATGATTCTCTTCATTCCCCTTATTGAATTTTTGCCTTTACTTTTCCTGTCGTTCTTAAATGAACTAGGAAGCGATTCGACCAGTGATCTGCGTTTATCGGTCCTATCTGTATTTTTTATTGTTTTGATTGTGATTAATCCCTTTTTGCCTCTAACTTACGTTTCACCGCAGATCTTTCTTCTTTCCCATAGGGTGACTCATTTAATCCTTGATGTACATTTTCCGAAGTACTAGTTTCCTGACGTGATGATACTATTTGGGCTACCTGTTCCTAACCTCGACCTCGTCACATTTCCTATGACGATATATTCTTATTTGATCCACGTTAACCGTTAATCTTTTTTCCTGATTTCCGCTATTACAATATTATTGTTATTTCTACTTCTAATACTCTATAAGGTCCTTCAAATTTTGTTTAAATTTCTAGCGCAGACTTTTTGCTGCTGAACTAAAGGGTGTGTTTCTAATAAGACCCAATCATTTACCTTTTAATTTTTTATATCTCTTCTTCGTCTATTATAATATCTTTTCCCACCTTTCCTGCTGTTTAGTTTCGTACTTAGTCTAGCTTCCTGAATAATCTTTCTATATTTTGTACTTTTGAATTCGAACCTTCTGTGAAATCATAACTAATTTTTGAAAATGGGGGTAATCAATTTTCGACCCAAAAGTAATTCAGTGGAAGATTTTTCCCGTTGTTTCATTCACCGCCAAAATGAATAGCGTAAGCAAACTCTCGTAAGAATTGATCCCAAGTATCGTGCTGATCATTAACATAATTTGCAATCATTGTACTATATCTCGATTAACTCTTCAGTCCGATTTGCTTGTATTCATATGCAACAGTCTTCACATGCCTGATGCCTAATCTTTCACTAAGTGCTCAAAAATTTCGGATATAAATTGGGGCCCATTATCACTGATTAATTTTATTGGAGCTCCATAAACGCGATATAAAGTTATCAAAAATATCCGGGCTATTATACGAGATGAGGCTCGAGGTATAATTTCAGCCCATTTGCTGAAATGATCGGTTATTACTAAAATATAGCGATTACGTCTTATTCTAGATATAGGATACGGGCCTAACAAATCTAACGTCACTATCTCATTTGGATAATTTGATATAATTGATTTAATCGACCAGCTGGTAACGCGTTTTTATAGTTATTAACTTGGCACATATGGCATGTAGAGACATATTGATCAATGAATTTTCTCATGTACGGGAAATAACAAACGTCCCGAATTTTATGATACGTGTTTTAAATCTTCCATGTGTCCAGCTATTGGCTTTGTCGAAATTCTCTATTATTTCATTCCCACGATTTTGAATGTATACACATTTCACCTAACGACGTTGTGTGTTTCGCATAAAAATAACAATCCTTCAAATAGACGTGTGCGGAAATCGTGTGGACCAATTCTCACATATCGCTGTGCATTAACCGAGTTATCTTCCGGGTTTAAATATCTATAGATATGACCTAATTCTGGGTCATTTTTCTGTTCTGTTATTAACTGCTCCCGCGAAGTAAGTATCAACCCTGATTATGGCACAACTAACTTTTTCCTACTATACTTTCCACATGATTTTTCGATACAAAAACACATTAGCCACAATATTTAACTTTCTTTCTGACCCATTAACCTCGCAAATTCCCTTTATTTACCTTATTATCTTCAACCAGCGAATCTTGAATTTCAACGATTTCGATCAACAAAATCTAAAATAATCTTTGATCCACTTATAAATCGTACTACCGAGAATGGTTACGGGTATTCTAAACTGCCGTAACACACATGAAATGACCAATTTCTTTCAAATTGCCTGATGCGAATATTCACCTCTACAATCCCCATAGCTTGGCATTCTCGCACCCTGTGCTGTTATTACTCTGGCTCGCGATTTTTTTAATTTGCTTATAAAAAATATTTTCTATATACTCTTCCGATATAAATGATTTATCTGTTCGGTGTCCCATATAGCTTTCAAAAATGTGTTATTTAATAAAATAGAACGTGGAAGTTCTACGGGTGATATACATATCGGAGAAAGCTTAATTGGCGTTTTGTTGATACCCTCTTATTAAAATTATCATTTCGCTCATTTCGAAATTGGTGTAACCTCTGTTGTTGAATCTCTGATCTCTATTCTAAAATCTATTCCTTTTCGAACCCTATTACTTTGACGGCTATTGTCATAAAAAATCATTTCTACCGTTATTTGGTCTACGTCCAACCTCAGAATTTCTCCAGTTTCTCACGTATTAGCATCAAAATTAGCAGCATCCTATGCGCGTTTCAATCCTCGTCTTTCTACATTATCATTCTGTGAACCCTTTTAATTTGCAAGAATACCTCTCTTCGAATTCTAGCTTAAGACTTCCTAAAGTTGTACTGTGTTCTGCGGATTGCGCACTTCCACATAGTCCTGGATCTGTGGTTCGAGTCGAACTAAAATATGATCCACCAATTCTGCCTGGGACATTCCTAGCTCTTAAATGTTTCTCTTAATTTTAATAAATCATACACGAAATCAGTGGGTTCCTGATTTCTTCCCGTTGTGAAGCAAAAATTGAGTTTTTGCAATTCTTTTCTTATTTTTGACCGCGGGAAAAGCCTTTCAAGCATTCAGCCTTGAGTTGCGCGAAATCCGTGGCTGTATTTTTGCACTCAACACCGATCCAAATATTATTGAGTACCAATCTTGAGCCCCTTCCCTGAGATGACTTTTTCGTATTACGATGACATTTGGGATTTTCAAGTAACTGTATTTGGTTCTCTATTGTTTCTAGGAACTCTAAATGTTCTCTCTGACCCTGAAAAATACATTTCAGGTAATACATTACATCCACCTGCATTACCTAACCCAGAATTAAAAGTTCAAGTGTTATTGAGACATAAGCAGCCATCCTGTGATGACTATGTCTGGGGTGATTCGCGTAAGCTAGAGGTGTGGATTATCTAAATGATGAGACATTATGTACTCTAACACAACTTTTTATTAAGAATAACTTAAATTACTTAATTCTAAATAACAACTTTCTTAAAGTGAAAATGAGCCAAACAAATTAAAAGTTTCTATATTCAAGTCAGATCGCCCAACTAGAACACTTATCTTAATTATATTTAATTAACTGTCTAATCTAATTTCCTATACAAAATATTACCTTTTTATAGAGTCACCTCTTCTTCCTAGGTTGAAGTAATTCCTATTATGTTAATTGTAGGAGAGACATGCTTTAATCCTAATTATTAATGGTGATGAGCGTATCCTTCTTCCAGAGCTGTAGGACGTTTAACCTTTATTCCTATCAATTCCGCACTAAGTTATTCTAGGCTTGCTGTGCGTTTTATCTCACCAAACTTATCCTTTTTAAAGTATATCTCATTTGCATATTCGGATCCTCGTTTCTCTTCTGGTATTGGGTTGGTGCGTTTTGCCATTAATCGTGGCCGTCAAAGAACTTAGGAGTTATGTTAGAAGAAGAACGCGAGAGACGTCACAACAGGAGCGTTCTTTCTGTAGATAGTGGTGCCCGAACGTCTGACGATCAGAAAGGAAAGTGGTGTGCTTTCAAAATAGCCGTCTTCCCAACAGGCGAGACACCTGTCTGCTCCCAGGCATGAGTGAAGAATACACGGTCTCTTATGGAAGATTACGATGTCTTATCTGGGCATTCCAATCACCTGTTCATCAAACTTGACAAGTATTGTCGGAAAGAGTTCGTCTAATGAGTCAACGCTACACCAGTTATCATCCGGTCCACAAACTGTTCGATTTTGTTCCGTGAAAGCAGAGATATGCATATGATGACATGATCCCTCAAATTCTTCTCACTTAAATTACGCGGCACTCATCTCGTATATTTCCACCTTAATCTTGTTTTCTGATTATAGTCCGAAACGGCTTTTTTAGCTTAATCAAGCCTTCTCGCAATCTCCGATGTTGTCAAAGACGAATTTTGCTTTAGGAGAGAGCAGTTTATCAGAAGAGTCGAAATCACTTACTTGAGATTTTTCAAGCCATCTTCTACAAGTTTTATTGGAAATTGCACCCAACAATTAAAATAAATTTCTACACACTTCTGTAGCATTTCTTCCTTATTGGAATTCCTACAGATACAGAGAACTTTGTCAATAGCTATGGATACATGATCGCATTTCACTTAATATTTTCGTTTTAGATCATTTTCATTGTCAATGTGTATACATTCAGTGATAAAAATAGAGAGCCAAATATGTGTCAAATGAATATGCGCATACTCGTTGAAACCGTTACGGAAAGAACTTTCTGCTACATCTAACAAGTATGAAAAACAGGAGGAATTTGAATGAAAAACAAGATCAAACAACAATTTTTTAGTGAAAAACAAGATCTCTCCCTCTCTCTCTCCACTCATTTGAAATACATTAAAAAACGTTTAACGCGAAAACGCTTAACACGAAATAATTGAATGGTCCTGACAAATTATTATGTATTTTCATGCATTTTTTTGTTCTCTTAACACGAAATGAAAATCGCTTATCACGAAAAGATTTCCCTTCTGGGAATGAACAAAATACGGAAAATACCAGCCTCGCAGACTATATTTAAGAGGGATGGGAAAGGAAAGAGAGATGGTTTCACATGTTTCGTAGAAAGGAGGCTAACTTGGCTTTAAAATATCCTCGGAATATAGCCTGTGACACAAGCCAATTTTATTTACCTAAGCTGCTTTACCTTCCATCCCTACACACGCCACACAAAAACATCTCATCTCTCATCAGATGGCTTTGAAATTCGGTGAAGAGTACATTGCAGTGTAAGTAAAACCCAATGAGTTTGGTTCGCATTCTTTTTTCTATTTTAGTAGACTTTTTTTCGAGCACAATGGCAAAGAGCTCAGAGGGAAAGCAAATTTCTATTTGCTTAAAATGAAGACGGCACTATGTTAAGGCCGTTAATCAAAACAGAAGGTGAAAGTGGAAATCTGTTAAGATTTTGGTACTGCTAACTACTTTATCAACGATAATTAAAAAAAGAGTAAATTACATAAATGTTTGAACGGTTTTTATTAAATACATACACATATACAAATATTTATAAAAATAAAATATAAAATAAACTTAATTTTGTTTAACATGTTTTTTGCAAACATCCTTTAACACGATATTCTTTTTAACACGAACAAATATTTCAGTCCCCTCAGTTTCTGTGTTAAGTGATTTTCACTCGTATCAAGTATTTTATTAGAAAGGTTTTTAACCTCTTTTTTGTGCGGTTGATAAAACCGATAAAATACCGCACAAAAAATTTTTCGAAAATTTCATGAATTCTTACATATAACAAGCCAATTCTTCGAAATACTGCAGAAATTTTTTTTTTTATGCGGTCGCCCAAAAAGGAAATCGCATATAAAAGGACCGCACAAAAACAGGTTCGACTGTATTGTGTGAAAATTGTTTGAAGAAAATAAAATAGTTTAAGAAAAAAAAAATTCTTTTTTAATTATTCAAAAAATGTATTTTTAGAATTCTTTTGATATATTTTTTAATTTTAATCCTAAGATCACCTAGAGAATCATGATTTCATCATGAAATATATCTATCTTTTTTCTTCAACTTGTCATTCAATTAAGGCAATCAAGTTTTTCGAGTCTTCATAAATAATATTCTCTTTCTTTTTGTCTTATTTTACAGTCACTATCTATCAAATGACTTCAATCATTTGATAGATCAATGTACTTTATGAAATAATGAAAGATATATTGAGCGAGATTCTCACCGTCAATTAAAATATTTTGCTATCAATTATCAAAAATTATAATAATTGCATGTTGTATTGAGTCATTAAATGTACCGGATTTATCCAAGGTAATTTGTATTCGAGTTTCTAAATTTATTTTCCCACTCTCTCTTTCATCCATTTTAATAAACAGAATAGAAAGCGTGCATGTTTGTGGTGATGATTTACTTTCACCAGCAATGAACTTAATTTTCAAAAAAAGAATATAAAAGCCAAAAATAGCAAATTAAATTTTTTATTGGAATATAGGGTACTTAATGGAGAAAATTAAGCATATATTTTGTATTTATTCATTGATGTAGCGTACAAACTTAATTTACGTTTAAGAATATTCCAAAATAAGGACTGATGAAAGAGACTCGATATTCCTAATTTTAAGATATTTGTAAGGCCACTAGTTTCTAATACTTTCTTTTTAGAATGTTTATGAACTGGACATTGCGGTTAATTATGGTTTTCCTTGAATATTTCATTATTTTTAAAAATTTCATGCAAAACCTTTTGCATATAATATCCATCTGCATAATCCAAAATTATTTTTTTCCTTTTTACTTTTAAAGGCAATATTTTTTGATATTATAATTAAATCAAATAATTTGATATTAATTTGAGTTAATATTTAATATCAAAAGAAATTGATATTCAAATTGATATTAAATTACAAAACAAGGATTTAGTTTTTAAAAAGTTTAAAGTAGCGATTTTATGAAATGAATGATTTTGAAAATGTGTACGTGTTTGAAACAGAAATGCTGTTTCTAACGTGTAAGAGAAAAAATAAAATACATTCACAAAAGAACGAAAGAACATTTTTAATCAATTGTTGAAATTTGATAATTTGTGATCTACAAGTACAGCATTTTTAATATACTTTTAACTACGTATACACTGAAGAGCTTAACCTTTTATTAAGTGATTATGTTCAGAGTAAATACAAGGTGGGGCGTTTGAACTTCCTGTTTCGAAAAATGCACAAAACACACTTCATGTTTAATTCGACTTAATTGGTTTTTTCACCTACCACACAACATTAAAAGTTTGAATTTACTCAGTTTTAAACACAATGCCTGTTAAATATCGCTCTCCATTATCAATACACTGATGTAGTCGATTTCGAAACTGAGTCTCCTTTTCAAGTATATCGAGAGGGATATTGTCAATTTCGGCTCGGATATTGTTCCGTATGTCTTCCAGCGATCTTTATAAACCAGTGACAAAAGATAAGCCCGCAGGAAATAATCGGGAGGGAATAAGTCAGGTGAGAGCGCAATCCAGTTTACGTTCCCTCGAAGGCTGCTTTAAAAACAATCACTCCACGAAAACCCTGGAGTGGTAAGTAAGCTGCGGCTTCATCTTTGTTATAACTACACATTGTCCAAACCTTCTTGGAGAATGAGTAAGATGAATTGTGGGAGCATTGTCACATACCGGTTTGAATTGACAGCTGCACGAACTCGTTCCACATTTTCTTTTCAGGTGTTCTAATGGTCTGGATGTCCTTCCTTCTTGGAGATATTCCCGTTACTGAAGGCATCCATCAACATTAAAACCCATTTCCGATCTGGAATACTTCATGGAGTGGCTATAAAGACGAGACGAAAAAGTCACTGCCGTACAGTAATCACCTGACCGACCGAAGGAGAAATATTCTTCCATGGCAAACGCCTGCTGATTACACGCCCCCTTGTTTGAGACTGAGACGGGCAGGAACACAAATATCCCACTCCACCCCTTCCACCAAAACTCCCCTCCCTCTCTATGAATATCACTACAACATGTTCAAACCAGGAAGTTGTGTGTACCGTGTAGCCTTAACACGAAATAATACAACGGTCCCGACAAACTACTAAGTATTCGCAAGCATTTTTTTTCAATTAACAAGAAACGCGAAAAAATCCCTTATTACGAAAAGATTTCCCTTCTGGGAATGAACAAAATACGGAAAACACCAGACACTTAATGAAGAGATACTACTTTATCATTGAAATAATTCGCTGCAGTAGATGATAATGTGTTTACAGCCCCAATTATGGCAGACAAATTCCTCTTTTAGCACCAAAAATACTTCAGTCCCCTCTTCACTTCGTGTGTTAAACGATTTTCATTGTAGTTAATATTTAGTTTGTGTGTGTGTGTGGCGTGTGGTGCTTTTCAAAACACTCTGGTAAGTGCAAAAAAATCCTGCATTGTTTATACTGCCAAGAGTCTCTCTTCTAATTTTATTCCTTTGTAACACACACGACGCTTCTTAGTAGATTTTCTTTTATTCTGAGTAGAAGGAATGTATTTTGGAATATGTGTCCCCATCTTTTAGCCTGCAACCTAGCCTGGATGTCACTTTACGAAAGGCACCCACCAGTTTTATAATCCGGTAGTGTAACTTTTTGTAGGATTTGCTGTGCTATGTCCAAATGAAAGCTTCCATTTTCAATTTTGTTGGTATTATTGATTTTTTTTTAAAAATAAAAGCGTGCATTGTAGGATGCAATGTCAAACACGTAAAAAAATTATTTTTTTATATCCTTTCATATATTTTTGCATAACCGGAAAACACGCCAATTGTTGATCCTTTTTATCGACGCCTCCCATTCTATTATTGTACTCAATCACACAACGTGGTTTTAAAATATTCTCCTCTCTTCAATCTTTCTTTTTTCCCCCGTATCCACGATGTCAAGATTACAATTTTTCCTCTCTCTGCTTTGTATATATACATCTCTTTTGTCAGACTATCTCAGAGCTAGTAAACCTCAACTGGAGGGACTTCAACCTTCTTCGAAATTAATTACCACCTACAGCAGTAACTTTAGTGGCAAGAGTGTAGCTCGTCATTCTGTGGTATGGCATGAAAAACCAATGACGAGCTAGATTCGTCATTTTACCGGAAGGAGTTAAAATTACGAGAGCCCTCGTGTTGCTGAACATTAATACTCACTCACTCACTCATCGGAAGGAGTTAAGCCAGTGCTTCTCAAACTTTCAATATTTGCGACCCAATTTTCAATCATAATTTTCCTCGCGCCCCTCCCCCACGCACACAATAACAATGCACTAAATGCAATAATAATGTACTTTGACCCTGAATCTACAGTATAACTTTAATTATAAATTGTAAAAATTATCAAAATATGCATTAAATTTGATATATAAATTTGTATATGACAAGTCCATGGAGGTCTCTAGTAATTATAGAATTTTTTCTTAATTTGTTGTTGCTGTTATATCTATACCGCCTGATGTGAACAGTAACATCATATCAAGACTCACGAAATTCATCACGGCAAAGGAGACTACATATACGTCTGCCGTTAGCCGTAGTTTTGAGCACCGTACAAATGACAATGCGACTTGGTTTGATTCCACCCCAATCTTGAGGGAGAGCACCCTGGGGTGGCCAGACATCTCCCATCTCTCTACCCTTTCCACCAACCTTACGAGAGGACTAGTAGCTCGACGGCTATTTAGAGTACCTTCATGCCGCGAAGGCACTATCTATTTATAAACATCCATGCCTTCTCCAGGATTTAAACTCAGGACCAGCGCCACATCAGTCAGTGTCATTATACCGGATGGGCACATTTTTTTTAAAATTAAATATTGATAAATTAATTATCAAATACATTATGCAGTATTGATACATTTATAAGTGCATTATAAAGTGTATTTTATTTCTTATTATGTCGGAATGAATTTTAATTTGCATCCTTTCGGTAAATTAAGAATTTTTGATAAATGTTATTTTATTTTTGACTTTCGATATGCTTGCGCCTCCTACGCAGGGTTTTCAAGTCCCGCCCCTAGGGGGCGCGCTCCACAGTTTGAGAAACGGTTTGTAAAGCACACAAAAAGATCGCTGCTGTCCTAATTTTCAAACATTTAAGCACATTTACATTTAAGCAATTAATATTTTTTCAAAATAGTTTAAATCTGAAAAATGTTTAAAGAAAAATATCCATGTATGATTTTCAAACAAAATAAACTGCTGAATAATATTATTAATACTTGAAAAACAGTAATGATGTTCAGTAGTCAGCGTATTTACGTGTATGAAAACATTTGCAAAAATAGTTTATAAATGGAGCCCTGAAATGCTGTTTAAAGTAAGAATCCATTCCACATTCACATATATACTTCTTACTATTGTAGTCAAGAATTAAATTATTAAAAACAACACACTTTTTAATTTAACAAAAAATTTTATTACCATTCTTTAATGTCACTTATTGGAAATAACTATCAATAGTTGATTTTCGTTAGATCACATCCAGATGATTTAATTGTTTAATTTTAATTTCTGGATCTAATTTTTTAATCTGAAGCAACACAAAGGCTCTTGGCCGAATGCCTAAGGGAACCGAGCTCACCCGAAAGAGGTTTAGCGCTACAAAACGATTCCCCGGGAAACTCCCACCACCGTTCCCAATCTTTTTGAGCAAAATCATAGTATACATTTTATACGGTAGCACTCATTAAATTTACATATTACAAATTAAAAGGTAAATGAAACGAAATACGATGTTATTGCAAGATATACAGATACAAAGCTGAAAATAATAATAAAGAACATAGAGGGTAAGAGAGGAAGAATAATATGCATTATTCCAGCATTCTTACAAATACATCAAAAGTAATATGAATATAAAATATAAATGCACCGTACAAAAAGAAAAAAAAAGGCAGGAGACATTTGGGAAAAAAGAAAAAAAAAAAAATGAGAGGGGAAAAAGCCTGTAACCACATAAAAATACTGATCCAATCCCGATTAAGAGGTCTATTGGTGGAAACAAAATAATAATAAAACAAATAAATAAAATGTTTTTTTTTTTTGTTCTTTTATAATGTTTTATTTTGAGTTGACGCCTAGTTCCTGTTGCTATTTTTTTCTCTTAATTGGCTCTTCAGTTTAAAAAAAAAACACACCGGAAAGAGGATTATTTTTTTTGGAGACGTCCCCCACCATTGTTATTTTTAAGAAACATAAAGGAAGAATGCAGCTGAGTAAAATAAATAAATAAATAGAGAGAAAAGGGGAGGGGAGAAATTATTGAATTTTATTGAAGACTAGCTGCATTGCCCGGCGTTGCACGGGCTTTCTCTACTTTATAAAATTTCCCTTCCCTTCACAAAATCGGCACTTCCAGTATTCTTTTTCAAAATTACTTTGCTCTTTTTACCCTCCCCACTTAGCCCGGCGTTGCTCGGGCTTTTACCGAATGTATAACTCAAAAGTACCTGTTTCGAAATTTTTTCGCTTCTTTTCCTTGTTAGATAGGTTTCTGCACGAACTTTTTTGAATACATAACATATTGTCATGGAAATTCCCCTCTAACTATCAGCCCTTCCTGGTGTGTGTGTGTGATTTCTATATAAACGACAATACAAAATTCTCGGTAATTTCCCACAATTAATTATTACTGCCCTTTTAAAATTTTTGCTACTGCTGATGACCCGCTGTTAAGAGGAGCAATGCACGTTGAATCTGTCGAGAGCTTTAACTCCTAGCGTTGGTGTGGTATTGTATTTAGGAGAGATGGCTGCCAGTTAAAGTCTCATCCTCGTTACTTGACCATGGTTAAAAATTTCGAAGTACATCACCAAAAGCTCTCAAGTAGGTGAACAGTGTGACTTTAATATTCACTCACTCACTTTGAAATTTTTTAGCCCCCGGAAACAAAAATGTACCTTTTTTAAAAATAGTTGTATGTTGAAAAAAGTAAAAATTTTAATAATTTCAAAATTTCACTATATTAAATGTTGAATTAAAATTGTGAGCATTTTTTGAAATGTTCGATACACGGGAAAGTTCACGCAATTATTTTTATATTATTTATCACGCAATTATTTATGAATTTTTGATAAGTAGTTATTAAATATTTAAAATTTGAGTATTTTTTAAGAATTCGTAAAAAAAGTTTTCGGCATTTTATTTTTTAAATCACTAACTCTAAAAACTCAAAATATGAGTTTTTAAAAATATTTTTTATATAAACACATTGATATTGATTCATTTTAGAAAAAATCACAAAATATGTTAAGTATCGTTGTTTTGTAATAAAACATACTGTATCATGGTGAAAAAAATTATCTTTTCAATTATAAAATTGTTGGCGAAGTTATTAAATGCGCGAATAAAATTTTGAATATTTTTTAAAAAATCATAAAAAAAAGTGATGTTTCGAACCCGGGTAAAAACGGTAGTAATCAAGCGCTCTGCCGAACGCCCCACGAAATTCTCGGAATTAGGAGTGAAAAGACCTTTAAAATAAAAGGAAGAGATATTCAATTTCACCGAATCTAGTGATTTTCATTATTTATAGGCATCTTCTTTTCTAGTGTAACCTTTCATCAAACGTGACGTGTACAGGGGAGAAGAGTCATTTGGCGCCAAACAGGTTTTACCGTTGGCTACTACAAAATTGCGTTATTTGTTAAAGTTTTAATTTTTTTTGAGGACTTAATTTTTAAGTTAATGCCTTCAAACTTCATATTTTTAACAACAAGAAAAACAATCTTAAACAAAAATGTAACAAATTAATGCTTAAATATTTCTCGCAAAAAGGGAAAAAAACTAAAAACACTTTTTTTAAAAAACCCGTAATTTTTAAGTAATTTTTTCAATCTTTGTACAGATTACGGATAATATCGTTCTACACATGGAAAAAAGTTTCGTTTTATAAATAAAGAAGTTATTAAGTATTTAAACAAAATTTTGAATATTTTTTGAAAAATCATAAAAAAGTTTTTGACTTTTTATTTTTTAAATGACTGATTCTAAAAGAGAAAAGCATGAACTTTTTTAGTGTAGAATACCATTTCATTAACGCCTAAGGAAATTTCAAACAGAACGATTTAAAAATTATTTTCATAAAAACGTATTGATTTTGACTCATTTTAGAAAAAATCGTAAAAAATAGAAAATATCACAATTTTGTAAAATAAATTATGACGCATCGTGGCGAAATAAATGATCTTTCCGATTCTGTAATTATTTTTTGTCTGAGTGCCATAGAAAAAATTAGATAGTGTTTTAAAAACGTAGGGGATAAAAAAAATTTACCTCCCAGTTTTTCATTCTGTTTGGCGGAAGAAACAACACGCAAGAGTAAAACAAAGGTTTTTAATTAATATCTTTTTAACTAATTGCAATATCGGAATATAAATGGTAAACTCGGGGATTCTTGGATCATTCCCGATCTTTTGGTACCTAAGGCGAGTTTTTGCGTCGTGCGGTTTGTGAGGAAATAGATGTACATACGAACATACAAAGAGACATACATTTGTTTACCTACGAATTTTAATAGTGTAGATAACATTTTTGTTAAAAGTAAAAATCAAAAAACAACAACAAGAAATTAACCTTAAAGTATACTCAAATTGTTGACTAAGTGAAAAACCAGGAAGCTGCAATAAATTATGTGAGAAAAAAAATAAGGGTTAAGATTGAGAGAAAAAAGAAGGGGGGCAGGAAACATTTGGGAAGAGAAAAAAAAAGAAAGAAAAAATACCGTCTTGTGATCACATAAGAGTACCGATCCATTCACACCTAAGGAATTTGATCCCGGATTGAAAAGGCAATTTTAATACATGATTTTAGTATAGAGTGAATGGAAGGATTTCTAACGATAGATTGGAACCAGGCTCTTTTTTAGCATTCTGAGATGGAGAGGCTCTTGGCGAAGACTTCGAAATCCTGAAGCACGGTTGAATGCAGAGGTAGACACATGAAGTGACAGCCCACTGTCCGAACTTCCATACCAGGCCAACTAAAGTACATCTAGAAGTGAAGTTAACGAAATTCAGGATAGAATTTTTGTAAATGGAGGGTATATTCACTAATATCTGTCATTTCAGTCTAAAATTATATGGGTACGTTTTATATTAAATAATATTTTTGTATATAAATAAGCAAGAAAGAAATCATGCTCTTGTGTATAGAAGTTCATAAATTTGTTTTAATATTTTTCTCTTTTCCTACATGCAATATTAAGAAAAAATATTCTTTTTTTATCAATTTCAAAAACTGATATTTTTTAACAAGTTTATACTTTCATTATCTTTAAAATGTTGATGAAAAACACATCAAAATGTAGAGCCAATATCTTCGATAAGATTATGTAACAATCTTATAAGGAAAAATTGAGATTTCGATAAATCATTCTTTTAAGACTGCAAAAGCAAAATACATATTGTTGCTTGGCATGGATTTAATTAATCCTTTCACATTCGTTAAAGATGTTTATTTTCATAGCATTTCTATTTTATCATAAAATAACTGGTCTTCAAAATTTATTTTAATGTTGTATATGATGGGAAAAGTTTACTGATAATTCATAAAAAAGCTGTAAACACTTATTAATGAATTTGAAAAGGAAGATAAGATGATTTATATTCGTAATTTTGATAAGATATGCTTACAAAATGAAAAAAAGTACAATATTGGTGCAGATAATATATATATATTTAATTTCCAGTTCAGTTACAGCTCTAGAAAACGTAATAGTTTGCCATCTTAGTCTATTGACTTTTTAAATGTCTACTTATATTTTGGCGGGTTTTTATAGGTTTTTTAAAAATCTATTTTCATTCAATCTTAAGCTTTGTAGGAATTACAATTTGTCTTTTATTACTCGTATTTTATTTTATCATACTATATGTATGTATACATTCATCGCCATAAATATTTGCAAGTCAAAAATTCCTCAAAATGAAATGAAATTTTACATATATACGTACTACTTTGATATAAGTAAGTAATTAGAAAATCAAAGAAAAAGGATTATTTTTCGCAGAAAAAAGTATAAATGAACGGAAGTTTTAGTATTTGCTGGACCCCCTCTACCGCGAATGCACGATGTAATTAGAGAGGGCATTGAGGCATACAAATTCCGCATGATGTGTCCTGAGACATCTTGTTCCACAATTACTGTAAGCGTGCTTCTAGTTCGAGAAAACTCGTAGGCTGTCCAATTTGCCGCCCCAAATGATCAAGGAAATGCTCGATTGTGACAAATCTGGAAATCGGACAGGCAAGGGAAGGGTGGTAATGTGGCGGAGGCAGTCTTGTGGCATTCTTGTTGTGATTGGCTGAGCATTGTCTTGTTGATAAATGACTCCTGTGAGCCCTGCCATTAGTGGCAACACATGTGACTGAAGAATATCAGTACTGTGATCGTGTATCGTAAGCAATGGAATCCCCATACCCTCACACCAGCTGTGGGAGCGGTGTATCGCTGTAAAGCGAAGGCAGGATTGAGGCGTTCACCACGGGCACCTCCACACACGAACACGATTGTCACCACTGCTCAAATTGAATCAAAATTCATCGCTGAAGATGACCTGGTTCCATTTTGCTGCAGTCCAATCCCGTTGTGCGAGACACCACTGAAAACGGGGGAGGGGTTGGCAGCACACGTAATGGGCTCCGCGATACCACATGTCCTTCAGTCAGTTGCCTTGCGATGATTCGGAAGACACAGGGGCCCATAATGAAGGTTCTGCTTGTGTCTGGACAGCGGCCAACGAGGCCGTTGGCTCTATGCGTGCATGTCGTATGATGTGACGGTCTTCTCGACGACTGGTCTGTTGAGGTCATCCTGAGACTGATCGCCGTGCAAATGAAGTCTCTTTTGTTCACTGGTCCCAACACCTCTCACAGTCAAATCAAAACGACCTACTTGACGAGCTGACCATCCAGCTTCCATCATCCCGGTGATTCTTCCCCTTTCGAACTCTGACAGCTGCTCATATTTTCTTCGATGGCGGCATAACGTCATGTCTACCTCAGAATTTCCTTTCCAAAAGCTTAAGTACACTCAAACATTCTCTGATTACCTGTTTTATACTTCAAGGAGAACGTTCAGCGCCCACTAGTGGCAATATGTAATGCACAATCACGCTGCATTTCTAATCATTTGCATATCTGGCCGACACGTACATGCATTCCAAGTTTCGTTACGATCCCACAATTATTTCTTTGAGTACAAACCTTTATGGCAATGAGTTTATGTATGTATGTGTGTGTGTATATATATATATATATATATATATATATATATATATATATATATATATATATATATATATATATATATATATATATATATATATATATGGTTCTAGTACTGTAGGCTCTAGTACTTCTTTACTTTTATTTTATATTACTATATATATATATATAAGGAGAGATACAATTATATGTATAGTAGGGTAGATCACGATTATATGAAGAGAAAAAATTATTGTTCATTGGAATCTATCTATGAGGAGAAGATGTTCTTCTATAGTATGGAGCAGTGACACCAGATTTTTTTAAAATTATTAATTATACTCTTAGAAAAAAAATAAAATCCGGAACCAAATTTTATAAAAATAAGCTAAGGGTATTCGAGATATATTTAACTTATTCTTTCATGGATAGATGGATAGAAAAAAACTTGATTGTGTTCTCAATTCATATGCGATACCAGATACATCTGTATATGAGAAGTCGGAAACATCAATTAATTCATTGTAGATTAATATTAGAGGCGATAATCTCATAACAGCCATAAAAGCTTTCACGCGTTGTCACAATTTTCTATATCTTATTTGCATGGATTCGTGGATTTTCAAGCATTACCAAATATAAAAAAGAAAGAAAAACGATCGAGACTTTTTAGAAGACAAAATGAGAGGGGCATTATAATTTTTACGACCACATATAAACGGAATGATACAAAATTCTCAAGGTCAAATTTCGCATTGAATATATTCTTATAAATAGCTTATAATTAATTACTCAATAAACATTTTGTTGTCATACATATTATATTTTATAACAATGCAAATTTTTATTTTAAAAAATGAAACTATTTTACATAGTATTTTACAGGTAAGGAACATTCTCTTAAACTTATTTTACTGTCAGTGTGCCGCCAAATTTTGAAATTGTTACAAGTGTACCACAACAACAAAAAGGTTGAGAATCACTGGTATGGAGATTAAGAGAAAAGTAATTTTAAAATTTAATATTATATATATACCGCAAAGGGGTCTGATTTTCGACAAAATGGAAAAAGACTTAACTTTTGTTAGATGATTTTATATCAGCGTTTCTCAAACTGTGGAGCGTGGCCCCTAAGTGGGTGTCGTAACCCTACGTAAGGGGGTGTGCGAGCATATCGAAAAGTCAGAAATGAAATATTATTTAAAAGTTATTCATTAACTGAAAGGAAGCAAATTAGAATATATTCCGACATAATAAGAAATGAAATACACATTTACACTGTTATAATATACTTATAAACGTATCAGTACTGCATAAATATTTGATAATAAATTTCTCAATACTAAATTAAGAATAAATTTATTAATTACTAGTGACTGTCATGGGCTTGTAATACACAAAATTACAAGTATATACCGTTTAACACTTGTCTTGATAATTTTTTCAGTTTATAATGAAATTTTTGTTGTAACTTTAGGGTCAAAGTGCATTATTATTTCATTCAATGCATTGTTATTGTAGATGAAGGGGTACAATGATTGAAAATTGGGTCGAAGAAATGACATTCCTTATGAACTTGAAGAGTTGTAGTTCTAGAGATATACTATTTATTTTCTAAAGCTTGGAATAATACCTTTAATAAAGGACTTCAAAACATAAGAGCATTACGTACTCACAAAGCAGGTTTCTTCGTAAAAAAGGGAGTGCGCGTTATACGACTAATATACATAAAAATTGAAAATTAGATCTTCAAAGTTTTGGTGAGCGTTGTACGCTGGATTTTACGGTATATCTTGCTCAAATTTTCAATCATTAATAAAATACTTTTTATGCATCTACTGAAGTTCAAATACATTTTTTAAAATTTGTAGTGGATGACACTTGATGTTAATTTAGTTTTTTGAAACATTAATTCATTAATTAAATTTTATTTTCTAATTTTAAATTTATTCTGCGTTATTTAGGACGAAGTTAGAACTAGCACCAACAGATGGCACCAGTAAGGTTTTCCAACGAATTTTTTCTTCGCTTCAAAGATATTTTTTTTCACTTGTAGTGCATGACACTTGATGTTAATACAGTGTTTTCAAATATTAATTCATTAATTAAATTTAATTAACTAAAATAAAAAAAATTTTGTTGACCTAAGTAGAAATTGACTTAATTTTTTTTATACTACTTTTTTCTTTTAGCTACTATTAGTTGGTGTCCTCTCATCGCAATAAATGTTAAAAAGTGTTAAAATGCCTGATTTTCTTTAACAAAAAATTGCTTACCATGAAAAAGCTGAAATTATTTTTCTTGTGGCAGTACTTAACCTTTTAAAGTTAATTTTTTAATTTTATTTTTCCCTTCATCTATATATTGGAGACCATCTTTTTATCATAGGTAGGTTTTTAATTTCTGGAGAAAAAAAAATTGTCTTAGAACACTGCTAACACTGAGAATTTTGGTTTTTAAATAAAAAGACAGTCATATCCTTTTGTGAATATCTTCTAAAAAATAAATGATTTTTACAAAAAAAAAAAATAATATTTATTAAGAACCACTTTAACACAAAAACAAGTAATATAAAAAAATTTTTTAAGTTAATTCCTATTTAGGTCAACAAAGAAAAATTTTATTTTATTACTTTTTATCAAATAATTACAATTAATTTAAATATGTATATATATATGAGACAGGATGACAATATTAAGTGGCAATTAATTTTTATTAATTATCGTTTAAACTTTTGTCATTCAAAAAATCGTGTTATAAAAAATTTTGGGAACGGGATGTTTAAAACGTGCAAAAAAAAATCTTTTAAAGTTTTGACACAAGTCCCAAAATGGTCTTTTGTCAAAAAATGATCCAAGGGCTGATCTGTAATTTTTTGTTATTAGTTTTTTTTTAAATTTTTAAAAATTTATAATTAAACTACCTTTGTTATCCCAAATAATTTTAATAAAATTAAATAAATAAATAATAAAATTAAATAAAATTAGCTCAATTGGCGTTTTTAAAATTATTTTATAACGATTAAAAATTTTGAACAAAATATAGGAGATTTGTGAACTAATAGTAGGAATTGAAAAATAATTTTAAAAAACTGAATACATATCAAAGGATGCGCTCGTTTTGGGAGAAAACTTTATCTTGCCAGCTACTGAATTTTTAAAAGAATTAATGTATCTATTTTAAGATATATATATATATATATATATATATATATATATATATATATATATATTTAAATCAAAAAAACAAATAATATCAGTGTTTCAAATAATAGCTTGCAGTAATGTATTTTTTTTTACACATTTGTGGTAAATCCGGTGACGTCACTTTTTCCTTGAACAAAGAATGGCGTAATTATTCATCGGAGACGATTCATGGCTTAATGACTTTATTGGCGGGATTTTCTTTAAATATCCGTAGCCTGACCAACCACATAGCAGATGTTTCTGTAAGTAAAAAGGAGAATTTTATTAAACACGAAATTTTCAACCCTTATTTACTGCATTTCATATCAATTTGCACCTTATTCATTGCATTAATTCCCTTCTCAAAAGTTATCACTAAAGTCAAATCTAAATTTTTTAAAAAAAAATTATTTTCTATGGGATTTTGTAAAAAAGGAACCAGAGTAAAGTTTTTAATTACAAAAATATAATCCCAAGTAACATTTTGTTACGCTAGGTTCATTTAAAATTATGGTAAATTTAGTAAAAATGTGTAATGACAATCTTAAATATTTTAAAAGTTCTGCTACTGAGATACGAAATACAGAAAGATAATTAGAATGTCAATATCATTATCAAATTTAGAGAACATTTCGAAACCCAAAATAATTTATGCCGTTACAGTTGAAAACGCAACTTATAACAAAATATATGAAATGAATGTATAAAATACAAGTTAACGTTTTATGTTAGTAATTATATTTATGAAATTCCCCTTTTTCGGATATCTAAGTGCAAGAAAAATAATGATTCCATTCCTTAAAAAAGAGCTTAAGAATAAATGTTTTGATTAAAGGGGATACTTCCATTGGAAGTTCAAGAAAAAATTTCAAAAAATTAATATAGAAAGTTAAAAACGTTTCAAAGAAAGCCGCATCGAAATCCGTTAGTAATTACGCTTTCAGCAATGAAAAATGTGAATGTCAACAAAGACTTGTCCTTCAAAAAATGTAAGCAAACAGAATTTTTCTTAAGGTATCCGACTACCCTAAAATCATGATTTTTTTTAAAAAATTGTCAAATTTTTTTATGATTTTATTTTATAGGCTATCTTATTAGCTTTATAAAAATACCAAGGTTTTCATTTTCCATTCACTACAACAAAAACTACAAGCGTCTTAGTAGAAGCAGATGCCATAACTTTACATAAGATATCAAATTTAATATGCGTTTTACTCGAAATATGTTATTTTCGAAAAGCTCAAACGGGGACAGTGATTGCTCAAAAATGTTTTTAAATAATTTGCTGAAATTTTTTGTGTATGTTCTATATAATAGTAAAATTGTTTTAACCTTCAGATTTATCAAACACTGTTTTATTATAAAATTTACAGCTCTTTATGTGAATATAATCCCTGTTTTTTTAAGCAATTTCATATAATAACTAAGATAAAGTGCTCTAGTTTTTGTAAAAATTAAAACATCTCTTATCCTGAAGCTCATTTTAAACATGAATAACAAAGTAACGCATCAAAATTGAAAAATTAAGAATTTGTTCATTTACTATTTGAGCAGAGCGAGCTCCCTTTATGTGATTTTTTGTCAATTTTTACTCATTTTTTCCCATTTTTTAGCAGTAATAATTTATTTTTCTCTTCTTAATTTAAACTTTTTTTCTCTTATAATGTACTATAAATAAATCTAAAAACCACAAAAAAATCTCCATATCTACATTTTTTTAAAAAAAAGTTGTCGCAAGTAGTCGGATGCCTTGAATTCTGTTTGGATTTCGTTGATTGGTTATTTGTTTCAAAAAACCATCGCGCGCGCACTTCGAAGTAATATGAGGGCTATTGGAGACAAACCTCACAATTTTAAATCATGGTCAAGTGACACCTGATTTAACTTTTAACTTTCTAGACTCTGTTCGGATTTGGTATATATTATTATTTTTTATATGATACTAGCTGGTATACTCGTTCTTCGCACGGGCAAATTGAAAAATTAAACAATATACACATTGAAGGATAAAGAAGTTTTTTTGATGAGTTAATTTTACGTGATTTGCAAATTAAACAAAAAAAAAAACCCACATTTTTTTTATATCTCATCTGAACCAAAAAAAACCACATTTGTTAAATTTTAAGTTGTGACGGGCTCACGCGTCTTTTCTGTAGCATAACCTCTGGGTTCTTTGACGGCCAAGATTAATGGCAAATCTTTTCCAACCCAAATCCAAGAAGTGAAATGCAATTGTAGATGCAAATAAGATAGCCTTTAAAAGAACAGAAGTTTTAGTAAGCGGGATGGCAATTTGACAAAATTCTGTTTGGAAAAGATAGAAGTGAATTTGACGGCCTACAAAGATTCACGGATTCCTAGCCATTACTACAAGGTGCATACTATTACGCGTGCCTAACAGCCTATCTGAAAGTGATTGAACCGTTGCGTGATTCAAGGTAGGACAGATTATTTGATATAAGAACTCATAATATTATTAGAAATGAAAGTAGGCGGATAATATAATTATTTAGATAAGTGATCCAATTGCCGATCCGTTTTAGCAACGGCTACGTGTTTGGTTTATTCTCACTTAATATAAGTTTTTCCAATATATTAGAAATTTAAGTTAAACTCTTAATAAAGTCATATTAAGAATTCTAAAATGTCGATTCATTTCGAGAACCCCACACCTCTAATTCACGCTGACAACCAAAGATATGGTCGCCAAAGATCGACCATATCACAAAGTCTGTAGATCTAATAGCTGATAAAAAAGGATTTTTTTTTATTTATAACGCCCTGTAACTCTCTTGGGGGTCAATTTTTAAAAAATCTTTCTTGAGATGATCTCTGCTCAGCAAAAGTAACGCAGTGTTACAAATTTTGTGTAATGAATGCTTTAAATAATGTAAATAATTTATATCTGGATGTGTAATACGTTAATACTAATTTCTGTTGTATTTATTTTATGTTAAAATTGTAAGATTCTCAAGCAACGCCGTTCCTTACATTATAATAGCGATTCAATGGAAATATAGTGAAATGTTGGCGACAGAGCCAAGTTGGCATCATTTTTGGCTACCATGTTGGCAACTTGGAGATTCATTGAATAATTGTAGAAGTTGTTATGCTGTAGAACCGCGGTGAAGCTGCAACAAAGGGATAGCACACAAAACCTTTTCACAGAAAAATACATATACATACAAATTTTCATAGTGATCGGTTGAACGGTGTTAGAGTGAAGCGATTTCACATATATAAGCATCCATTTTTATATATATGGGTGGGATATAATAACTTTTATATTGCTCTTTCCAGCAGAGGATGGCTTGATGCTCCAAAATTCCCTATTTGTGATGCTACTTCTAAATCTCTCTATTTACTAAAAAGTACAAAATCATCAGAAAAAAATTCAACGTTTGTTCCATTATTATACCTATCATTGGTATTACTGAAGTTTTATCTTTAGTTACATAGTTATCTTCACCCAAACTATTAAAAAAGTATTAGGGTTGAAGACTCAAAACTAAAAAGAATCTTTCAATTTTACTGTTTGGAAGCATTGAGAAAAAATATCGGGATCTTCCAAAATAATAAGTGATATTGGTGTAAAATGAAACAGTGATATTTAATGTTGGAATATCTAATCGCTTGAATATTGTTAAATGTCTAGGTTTTAAATTGCATTATTTTCCTGCCATTTCTGCTTTTCAGAATGACAATGATTGAATACAGGGAGCAGAAATTAAGTCTAAAGCTTCCGCAAATGAGGGTCGCAAGACTGAAAATGAGAAAAAAATCACACATGAATGTTTTATGGAAAAAAAGATTCAAAATATGAAAAGGGTACATTTTAAATAAAAAAATTATTTAATGCAAAAAAATTAAAATTTAATCTTTAAACATGATTTTCTTAGATTCTAATTTTTACACTTTCTCCCCAGATTAGAAAAAGTTTCGGTTACCGAGTTATGATATTTTATATGTTTATTATACTTGTAGATCTGTATTTTAAGTACCTCAATTTTGTGAATGGAATCAATAATAGAATTTGTAGCATAATAAATTTTAAAAAAAACTATGAGTTTTATTTTTTTCTATTTAAAAAATACTTAAATAAGAAATAAATTTAAAATTAGAGGTGTACAGAGTAAAGACATACTTAAGCTTTAATTTTATATAATAATGTAGGTTTTACTGCGCGTTTTTCAAAGCTGTATTGGGGGAAACAGAATAAATTTCCGTAAAATCTGGCATACTTTTAACACAAAAAATAAGATCGAAATTTAAGGATGAGCGTTATATGCCGGGTATAAAAATTACAGCTTTAAAAATAAAATTAAATAATATGAGCATAGAAAAAAATTAGATCTCTACATAAATCGAAATACTATTTATTTACAAGAAATGACATACCTTTTGAACTTAAAAATGGTTGTAGCTCTAGAACTATACTACTTTTTTCTAAAGATTGAAATAATACCTCGAATAAACGACTTCAAAACATAAGAGTATTGAGGTTATACATTTCAGGTTTCGTAAATAAGAAGGTGCGCGTTATACGGCGAATATATCTAAAAATTAAAAATTGAAGCTTTAATGTATATGTGCGCGTTATACGCCGGATTTTACAGTAATTAATTAATTACTATTATTTTTGTGTTCATACTTTAGGCTATTTTAAAAAAAATTATTTTATAGCAAAAAGTCTTTTGATACATTAAACTTTATTGCAAAAAGAGAAAAAAAATCGTAATAAATTAGCAGAATTTACTGATTTATGAGGAATCGAAGAAGTATGTCAAAATATGGTATTTCAAAACCCCCCCATAACCTGGAATGAAACAGAATTAATCAAAAGAATTAATTGAAGAATAAATAAATGAATTACACTGACAAAGATTCTCACGTTTTAAAAGAAATCATTTGTTATTATTCCATCAGATATAAATATCAAACAAAACAATTTTTTCGAAATTATTTGCAAAACATATAAAAAGAAAAGGAATTTGAATTTTGATTTTTCAAAAAGATCCTTCATTAGCTGAACACGAAGGGAAATTTAAAAGACAGGGTACGAACACGACTTTGATGAGTCAAATCACATCATGATATTAATTAGATAACCGTAAGTCGTGACATTGTAACTGGTTAACATTGATGTCACTTTCTGTAGTAGAGAGAGTGAGAGAAAGATAGAAACATGCATCCAGACAGTTGTGAGCTTCTTTGATTTTAAGGTCTGTACTACAGACACTTATTTAGGTCAACTGTTGTCCGTCTCAAACAGTAAAAATAAAGGGTGCATGTTTTACTTTCAAATAGAGTAATAATAATAATAATAAAAGTTTTTAAAATATACGATAATGATTTATTAAAAAAAATAAAGGGTGATAAGAAAATATATTTATTTGCTGAGTGAGTGATTATTAAAAAGAGGTTTTACAGTTTCTTATTCTTACAAAAGTTAAATAAACCGCTAATAACTACAGAAATTGTTATTAATTTTATTTATGACTTTTCAAAGGTTGTAATTGGACTCTACTGGATGCCATTTCCATTGTATTGTTCAAATTTCATACCAGCTCATCCGCTACGTTTTTGTTAATTAGAGATTTTTCGTAATATTTTTGTTGTTCTTCAAACGTGCATTGTTTTTAAGAGAGAGTAAATTGTGAAATGATTAATAAAATCTCTAATTCTTGACTGCTCATAATATGGATTTGTTGAATGAAATTATAAAGTTTATATTAATTCAAAAGATAATAAGTTAATCTTTTTAATTAATATAATCTTTATAGTTTCCTTCGTGAGATCCATGTTAACGACTAAAGCAATATAACCTTTTTTATATTCTTAAAATAAGTATTTCAGAAAAAATTTCTGAAATTTAGAAAAGAATAATTTTAAATATAACATTATCTCGAAAACCAGATCCTTTCAAAACTATGGAATGAACTTTTTCTCTCTCCCTCTCTTAAGATTATTCTAGATTTAAAAAATATATGTTTTTTTTTCAGAATAATCTAGATAAATTCGTTCCATAATTTTGGAAGGATTTTATTTTTGAGATAATGTGCTATATTTTTTTTAAAAAATTATTCTTTTCTGAATTTCAGAAATTTTTAATAAAAAATTTTCTATGAAATACTGATGTTATATAAAAAAGATTGTATTGTTTTTGTATAACAACTAAAAAAATGTATGCACCATTCGCATATTCATTATAATTATATCCATATCTTCTTTTCATAAATTTATGTTTTAGATATATGTTGTTTATATTACAACTGAAAAGCAGAAAACTTTCTTTAAGAATGAATTGTAGAAATTATTTTAAAATGAGCCATATACATGTCCCTCACTCACTCTCCCCACAAGAGAGAGAGAGAACTATCCTTACTAAAATTATAAACGTGAAAGTTTGTATGGATGTTTGGTACTCTTTCATGCAAAAACAACTTAATGGATTTTAATGAAACTTTACAGTAATATAGCTTATCGTCAAAATAACACATAGGCTATAATTTATACAGATATTTTTTGAAGTGACTAAAATATAAAGATAATTGTCAAGGAAGTAGGAAAAAATTCGGCCATCTGCAAACTGTCTTTTATGTGTGAAGCAAAACTTTGCCTTTTGTTTTGTCTACGCCATGCGCCAGGAACTGAGAAAGCTTTAACAGGCGGAGTCTGAGGCTGATTGCAATTTTAACACAAAATAAATACAACAAAAAGTAATATTAACGTATTACACTTTCAGAAATAAATTATTTATACTATTTTAAGCTTTCATTACACAAAATTTGTAACAATGTACTACTTTTTCTGAGCAGAAATCAGCTTAGGAAGGTGTTTTCAAAACTCGACCCACAAGAGAGTTACAGGAGTTATAGATTAAAAAAATCCGTTTTATCGGCTATGAGATCTACAGACTTAAAATTTAACCAACAGAATTTTTTTTTTGTTCAGCTGAGATATGCAAAAAGCTTTTTTTGTTTTTGTTTAATTTACGTAAAATTAACTCATTAAAAACTTTATCCTTCAATCTGTATTGTTTAATTTTTCATTTCACCCGTGTGAAGAACGGGTATAACAGCTAGTTAGACAAAAGTTGGAAGCCATATTTTGTTGTTGTAGAATAGAAGTCCATTAAGAATGGGTTTTGCAGAAATAGATTCTAGGGGGTTGTGAGGGAAATAGATACAGAATTTCCTTCTTATGAACTGCTAAACCTACAGACTTGAAATTTGGTATTATTGCATCTTCATTCTTAAGCTCATTCTTTGGGTGAGCAGAGTTCCGTCCAGAATGGGTTTTGTGGAAATCGACTCTCAAGGGAAAAGAGGTTATGGAGACTTAAAATATCAATATTCTTCCGCCTTAAAACTCAAATCCTGCCCTTTATAAATCAAGAGGTAAGGGAAATATATTAATATTTTTAAATGCAATCAAAAGATTAATGCTAGGACTTAGATATAAATAAAAACAGTATACATTGAAGTGAAAGAAGTCATTGGGGAACCTCCTAATATCGTGTCTGACCTCCTTTTACCGGAGAAGTGCAGCAACTCTTCATGATATGGATTCAACAAATCGCTGAAAGTCTCAAGCAGAAATATCGAGCCATAATGCCTCTATAGCTGTCCATAATTGCGAAAGTAGATTTTATATAAGATCTGACCTCTCGATTATATCTCATAAAATGTTCGGTAGGAATCGTATCGGGTGATCTAGGCAGGCTTTCGTTGAAATTTTCCAATATGTTCTTTAAACAAATTGCGAACAATTATGGCTCGGTGACATGGCGCATTGTCATCCATAAAAATTCCATCGTTGTTTGAATATACGAATGGCTTCAAATAGTCTCCAAGTAGCTGAATATAACCATATCGAGTCAAGGATTGGTTCAGTTGGACCACAGGACCCAGCTCATTCCATGTAAAAAAAGTCTACACCAATTTGGAGCCATCACCAGCTAGCACAGTGTCTTGTTGACAACTTTGGGTCCATGCTTTTGTGCACTCGATCCCTACTTTTAGTTCTTTACTAACTAGAACCGTGACTCATCTGACCAAGCCACTGTTTTCTAGTCATTTAGGGTCCAATCAATATGGCTACGAGCCAAGAGAGGCGCTGCAGACGATATCGTGCTGTTAACAAAGGCATTGAGTTGGTATTTTGCTGTCATAGCATATTAAATAGCACTACGCTGTCCTAACGGACACTTCCACACTGTACGTTACAAATTGATTCTTACGATTATTTCAGGTAGTGTTGCTTGTCTGTAAACAATAGCAATTGTACGCATATGTAGCTGGTCTTCGTCATTAAGTGCACGCGATCGGAGACTACGTTGTCCATAGTAGGAGGCTATGCCTGAAATTAGCTTTTCTTAACACACTCTTGACATTGTGGATCTCAGTACTTCCCTAAGGATTTTCGAAATGGAATGTCCCATGCGTCTTGCTCCAACTACCATTCCACGTTCAAAGTCTGCTAATTCCCATCTTGCGACCATAATCACTTGAGTACAAAGGAAAGACCTGCCAATGCACTGCCCTTTTATACATTTTGTACGTGATTCTATTGCCCTCTGTATACTTGTATATTTCAATTAGATGACTTATGCCAAATCGGTGTACACACATATATAATGTACAGATGTACAATACCTATATATATATATATATATATATATATATATATATATCCATATATTATATATATATATATATATATATATATATATATATATATATATATATATATATATATATATACCCAGTAAAACGGAGAAGCTAGTGGATGTTTATATGATAGGACATGGTCGAGTGGGGAGTGATTTTCCATATTTCATTATCCAGGTTGTAGTTGTAGTGATGAGGAATTATACTTTGCAAAGAAACATCTTAGTTAGCATCGAACTTTTATTGATGGTCCCAACACATATGGACTGGACAGTTACAGTTACATGACTACAGCATTTAGACTTCACTTAAAGCAGACACGAAAACAAAAAACAGGCAAAAGCACATAACGAAGACAAAGAGTTTTCAGAGTTCTGGCTTTTTATATGAGGCGGCAAAATCCACGTGACAACCTCTTACGGAGGCTTTGATTGATGGAAAGCTATTGTTCGATATTTTCTGATGTAATATTACTTTTAAAAATGCAAGCTGTTAACTCTTTCAAGATACTATTACGATTAAATCCCGGTTATGCGGTGTACGCTAGTTAAATATTTAAGCGCGAGTCCTGAAGGCCAGGACCATTACAAATTAAGATGTTATTTATGATTAAATAAAAGGGAATTATTACATATATATACACATGTACATGTGTGTGGGGGGTGTAAGAAGAAAATATAAGTACGAAAGACACTAAATACATATATATTGTCTGGGTTTAACACGATGAATAAATCTTATATATAAAAATTATATCCAAAATAATAGTAACGCATAATAACATATAGCGCATAGAAATTATCGAATGAAACTTTATTTTAAAAAAATCGCAGATTGCTTATTTTGGACAAAACCGTTAAACTGATTTTTGATATTCTTGATCACATATGCAATCTAATACTACAATAATTTACCGCGAATCTTAGTTACAAAAGAAAATGCAGAATTTAACTATTCTGATTGAAAATGAAGACTCCTTGAGTTGATTTTCTTTCCATTCAAGCTCATGGATGCAAAGGATTTTCAGATCCCTAATTATATATCTCTGCTGTAGAAATTCGTAAGTATTCATTACAAAGCCATCTAAAGCAGGGATGAGCAAATAGTGGCCAGCCAAAACAGTCAGAAAAACTAAACAGACATTCTTTTCTGTATTTGAGTCAACATATATTTGTGAGCAAAGTTTTTCTTGCATGAAGATCAACAAAAGTAAATAAAAATGCAAGTTGGCTGGCATAAACTTGCAGGCTGTGATGAGGAGCTTAGCTCGCAATCTCAAATATCTTTTTCAAAATTATTGTAAAGAAAGTGGGATAGAGTGCATTTGTTTCATTAAACCGATTTTAAAATTAAATATCCTTGCAGCTATAGATATAAAATTAGAAAAATAAATAAATTGGGAAAAAAATGCTCACTAGTTTATTTAACTTACTAGCTCTTATACCCGTTCTTCGCACGGTTGAAATGAAAAATTAAACAATGCAGATTGAAGGAGTAAAGAAGTTTTTTTTTAATGAGTTAATTTTACGTGAATTACAAATTAAACAAAAAAGCTTTTTGCGTATCTCAGCTGAAAAAAAACAACAACAACAACAAAAACATGTTTCTTAAATTTTAAATGTCTAGATCTAATAGCTGATGAAAAGGATTTTTTTTATCTGTAACTCCCCTTAACTCTCTTGTAGGTCGATTTTTGAAAACACCTTCCTAAGCTGCTTTCTGCTCAGCAAAAAATACGCATTGTTACAAATTTTGTGTAATAATGCTTAAAATAGTATAAATAATTTATATCTGGAAGTATAATACGTTAATATTACTTTTTGTTGTATTTATTTTATGTTAAAATTGTAATCAGCCTCACATTCCACCTGTTAAAGCTTTCGCAGTTCCTGGAGCCTGGCGTAGACAAAACAAAATGCAAAGTTTTGCTTCACACATAAAAGATAGATATATGCTTGCAGGCTTTTTTGCAGATGGCAGAATGTTTTCATACTTTCTTGACAATTATCGTTATATTTTGGACACTTCACATAATATCTTTATAAATTATAGCCTATGTGTTATTCTGATGTATGAGCTATGTTATTGTAAAGTTTCATTAAAATCCATTCAGTTGTTTTTGCTTGAAAGAGTACCAAACATCCACACTAACTTTCACGTTTATAATATTAGAAAGGATATTTATAGATTTTTATGTGGTATAATTTATATCTTTGTGAAATGCAAAATTTATTGATGAAAGCTATCATCTTAAAAAGGTGTGGCCATCCAGGTATCTTCTACTTCCACAATGTGGCCCTCGAGCTAAGACAATTGCCAACCCCTGATTTAAAGTAAACTGTATTTAAACTAGGCGTTGAATTCTATGACTAAACATTTAATATCTAAGACTGATTAGAGTTAAAAAACTTCCAAATTAGATGTACGTATAAAATTTTTTTTACAAAAACGATGCTTTTATTTTCAGGAGTGTTAAGTTTCTTGAATGTGATATAGAGATTTTAGATACATTTCTACGGCCTCACTACGTCTCTCAGCTAAGCCAATTATGATTTCTTACATACCCAACTTTTGTTTATCGCAGGAATAAAAAAGCGTCTCTATCGCAGAAATTCGCGAACAGGATTAATTTTATTTAAAAGAATTATTATAAATAGAATGAAAAAGAATTTAATCCAACTTGTGCATTTTCATATCTTTTAAAAAATACTTAGATCTCCTCAGAGAAAAGAACAGATTTTGTTTTCGTTTAGAATATGTAATAAAATATTTTGTGTCTCCTGCAGAATATATATATATTTTTACGAAAAAAATTTTTTTCCTTTAATTTTGATGAAAACTGTAGTGAATAAAAGAAAAAGTTATTTTTCTTCCCTTAACGTTTTTAAAAAATAACTAGAAATTAATTGCAAATAAAAGGATTTATTTGGATTCAATCAAAAGAGAGAGAAGATAGCTGCAAAACATCATAATTTTATTCCAAAATATAACAATGATCTTACTTTAATCATTTAATATTTTTTTATGTTTTAATGGAGCAAAATTCTAGAGTTCTAAATGACTTTTAAATAAGAAAAAAAAATATTTTTATTTAAAAAATATTGATTATAACACCTTTGCTTATTAAAATTGTATTCTACTTTGTACAAAATCCTGCTTCTTTTACAAAGACCTTGGGTTTGCGTTCTGCTAATGGGAAACCCCATTCTTTATGTTCACTGGACTCTGATCTGAAACTTGAAGGACTTAATTTCCGTGAAGAATTCTTGACTAGAGCTGTGTAAAAAACTCTGAGATTCCGGATCTCATCAAACAATTGACTTTGAAACGGTCCCTGATCTGGGCATCTTCAATATTTCCGGGTCGAGGTTATGGAGGATTTCTTAGTGTGGATAAAATTCAAATTCCTACCGGTGCCCTGAAAATTTGGGATCCACTACGCGGGAAAGTGATTTTCAAAAAGGTGTAAATGGATAAATTTTTTGAATTTAGTGTCCTTAGATTAATACTGTACAAAATGGTTTTAAAGATTTTATGAAAAATTATTTAAATCATATTTTAATAAAATTAAATTGAATAACCTTTTTCCCAAAAGTTTCTTTGTAAAATGTTCTATTGTATTAATATTTTGCCTGTATTCAGTCAGACTCTCAGAGGCCCAACGAATTTTGAAATGCATAACTTGAAGTTGGTTTATCCATGTTTACGAAAAAAGAAGGGAAATTTTAAAGAAATACGCCGATAATTTTTTCAAATGGGGCGTAACTCTGAAAATAAGTGAATGTTTCAAAATCTTAGTTGAGCCTCTGTACAGAGATCTGAGTATACCAAAAAATATTAATCAATAGAAGCATTTTTTACAAAAGAGATTTGGAAAAGGTTATTCTAAGTTAATGTTTTGCCAAAATATTTGCTATTTAAATAATTTTTTTGTCATAATGTGCTTAAAACCATTTTATACAGTATGGTAATCTAGGACACCAAATATCATGAAAATTATCCATTTACTTTTAAAATGGTCCAATATGTATTAGATTAAAACAATTTTTGAGTTTTCGGATGGAGCTTACTTAAAGGGTTTGCTGTTCACATGTGAAGAGGAGGATCAATTTCAAGATGTTCGGATTCTGACTGACAGTCATGCTTTAGTTCAACCTCTTTCCATTTGGGCATCTATTGGAGAGTACAGACTAGCCTTGATATACTAAATCTTCTTGATCTAATTTTTTCTAGCCATACTGCACATTTTCAGGGGTCCCATCCTATGTGGGGATTGATGGTAATGAGAAAGCAGATTTCTTAACCAGAACTGCGGCTGAGGAGGAATTGGTTTACGGGGTTTCCCCCCTTAAAGTTGATTAAAATTCGAAAAACTTCTTGTTTCCGGTATTTCAAAAAATGCGGGGTTTTCATTCAAACTTATCCTAGGAATATAGTTCCCTTTCTCGGGCTTTAGGGGCCTTTTTAAAACATTTTTAAAAAATCCGGCTATAACGGCACTTTTTAATAAAAAAAATAAGAATAAAGGTTTACGGGTGCCGTTATACCCCGGGTAAAAAAAGATCTTTAAAAAAAAAAATAAGATGAGCATAGAAAAAAATTAAAACTTTACATAGTTGGGAAAACTGTTTTTTTTAAAATAAATGCATTTCTAATAAACTTTCAAGTGTTGTAGTTCTAAAGTTATTATTTGTTATAACTTGAGATATCTCGAATAAAGCTTAAAATAATAAACTGACTAATAGCTTGCACGTACATAAGGCTCCTTTTAAAAAAGGGAAAGGGGTTATACGGCGAAAATACCTAAAAAAAAAAAAATAAAAAATGCAGCTTGAAAGTATGGATGCGTTATACGCCGGATTTTACGGTACTTTTCATCAGGGTTCGAATATATTCCCGGAGAGCCACTTGTGTTATTCCGAGCTGGTCTCCCTGAAAATCTTGCTTGTTTTTAATTTTAAAAAAACAAAGGGCCTTTAGAACTTTTTTTGTTTTTTTTTTAAAAAATTTTTAAATTCTAGATTTTTTCATTACTAGACAATCTGGGATTAGCAACAACAACAAAATGATACAAATCAATTAAAGTATAAAATAGTATTTTTTGGGTTTTCATCCCCTCCCCCCCAAATTTGTGGGAGCTCCCGATGACGTCATCCCTCAATAGTGCAAGATAAGGTACTGCACGGAAAATCACTTAGACGGACACCTAGAGACGCTAAACACTAGACGTAGAAGAAAGACGTTTTATTTTGGTGTTTAATATATCTTTAATTATTTCATCCTTCATTGTTTAATAAATCATTTATATCGTCCTAAAGTTGTAGTATTTTCTATAAATATGTAGAAAATCAATTTTTTTTAAAAAAACATTACGGAATTTTTCGGGAAAGTTAAGCTGCCTAATATTTTGTAGGAAACCCTTTACATAGAAATTCCTAATCTTATGTAATTTTTACACTTATCTTTTCCGATTGTGCCAGGTGATCTCACGGCTCTTTTTTCCACGATTCTTGTTTATTTAGTTATGGAACATTGTGAACACACCTCATTGATAAGCACGACTATTTATCTTTGGATAAAATGAGACTTGGTGAAAAAACATTAAAAACTAATAACAATGGAGTTTATCGCTGTAGCTAAATGAGAGTACGACCAGGGAAGAAAGATTGTCATCTTAAAGGCTCGCTAGAATTAACATGTTTTTAAGTCAACCTTCACACCATTTTGCACATAATCAGAATGTCTTTCAAGATTTAAAATAATAATTTTTTGAATTTAAAAAGCTGCAAATGTTTTTTGCACGCTAATTCCTTATAAAATAACTAGCGTTACCCACTCGCTTCGCTGGGTATTTCATAATGTACAAATATATACTGTTTACCTGTTCGAATGCATTAACAAACATACTTATAACTCTCACTTCTTCATTTAAAAAGAACAGGAATTTCTAAAATTGAAGTAGAATTATCTTTTACGCTCTAGTAATCCCCTCCCCCAAAATGGATTTCTGTAAAAGCTTTTTTAGTGAATTACTCAATAAAATAAACGTACATGCCAAATTTAAAGTCTAAACCGAATAGTTGAAAAAATGCAATTTTTTCAGTCGATAGGCCTCGTAACCTCCTAAGTTACTGGTCAATTTCTTTACGACCCGTTCTTAGCTGATATCTATTCATCAAAAGAAACATGCTTACCAAATTTCAAATATGTTGATCTAACAGTTCAAAAACAGGAAATTTTTTTATCTTTAATACCCTTTCTTAAACCTTCGCAATTCCTCTTAAGGGTCGATTTTTTTGCAAAACTCTTTTTTTACTCCATAAAAAGAAAGTGTCACCAAATTTCAAGTTCATAGGTCGAATAGTTCAAAAACGGGAATATTGAACTATAACGCCCCCTTGGATTCAACTACTGCAAAATATGTGTTGCGGTTCTCTACTCCGTGAAAGGAAAATGTCTATCAAATTTCAAGTTTGTAAGTCCAATAAATCAAAAACGGGAATATTTATCTAAAACGCACTTTAAGACCCACAACTCCCTTAGAGTCAGTTTTCTCAAAACCCTATTTCTAACGGGCCTCTTCTCCAGGAAAGAAACGTACTTTTTTCGTAAAACCCCTTCGTAGCGAACCTATACTCCATAAAAAGCGTGCCTACCAAATTTCAATATTGTAGGTCTAATAGTTGAAAAACTGGAATATTCATCTATAATGTTCCTTAGGGGTCAATTTCACAACCCCCCCCATTGTAGCGAATCTCAACTCTATAAAAGAGCGTGCCTTTCAAATTTCATGTCTGTATGTCTAATTGTTCGAAAACGGGAATATTAATCTACAACGCCTCTTAATCCCCAGCAATGCCCCTTAGGGATCGAGTTTCTCAAAACCTCTATTATTGCTGATCTCTACTCCATGAAGGGAACATGCCCTCCAAATTTCTAGTCTGTAGGTTTAATAGTTCAGAAGATATCGTGATGAATGAGTCGCTTTTGTCCTTAATACACTCATGGACAAAAAAATTAGCACCAAGAAACAATTACGGGATCGTAACGAAACTTCGCACGAAGGTACACCTCGGGGAGATATGCAAATGATTAGAAATGCAGCGTGATTGCGCATTACGTATAGCCGGTAGAGGGCATTTAACGTACGTTCTCCGTGGAGTATAAAACAGGTAACCAAAGCTTGTTAGAGTGTGCTAAATCGTTTACAAAGAAAGGTAGATGAGGTAGATATGCCATTACGCCGTTTTTGAAGACAATATGAGCAGCTGTCACAGTTTGAGAGGGGGAGAATCATCGGCATGAGGAAAGCTGGGTGGTCATCTAGGCGAGTAGCTAGTCAATTAGGCCGCTCTGATTGTGTTTTTCGGAGGTGTTGGGACTAGTGGATCCGAGAGATGTCAGTTACACGAAGACCAGGCTCAGGACGCCCTCGACAGACCAGTCGTCGAGAAGACGGCCACATCGTAAGAAATGCACGCGTATAGCCAACTGCTTCATCGGCCGCTATCCAGGCACAGGTAGCACCTTCACTAGGGACCCTTGTGTCTACTCGAACCATACGAAGGCGCCTGGCTGAAGGACATTTGGGATCGCAGTGCCCATTACGTACAGGTATTGACGTCCATCCATCGACCCCTCCATTCGGAGTGGTGCCGCGCTCGAGAAAACTGGACTGCAGCGGAACCAGGTCGTCTTTAGCGACGAATCCAGATTCAATCTCAGCAATGATGACAATCATGTTCGTGAGTGAAGACCCCGTGGTGAACGCCTCAATCCTGGCTTTGCTTTACGGCGTCACACGGCTCCCAAAGCTGGTGTGATGGTATGGGGCGCCATTGCCTACAATACACGGTCACCCCTAGTATTGATCCGTGGCACCATGAGAGCCCAGCGGTATGTCCATGGCATCCTGCAACCACGTGTGTTGCCACTCATACAACGACTCCCAGGAACCATTTTTCAACAAGAGAATGCTCAGCATCACATGGCAAGAGTGTCACAAGACTTTCTCCGCACTGTTACTACCCTTCCTTGGCCTGCCCGATCCCCGGATTTGTCTCCAATGGAGCATATCCAGGATCATTTGGGACTGCGGGTTGGGCATTCCACGATTTTGAATGAACTAGAGGCAAGGCTACAGCAAATATGGAACGAAATGTCTCAAGACATCATACAGAACTTGTATGCCTCAATGCAAGTCCATGCGGTCCATGGAGTTTTGTCCATGAGTGTATATAGAGATAAATACTACTGAAGCAATCGTAATGTTAATTATCAATTTTATCCAAATTGACTTACCACTTTAGAAGATAATCTTTTTTCCCTCCTTTTATTGGTCGATTTTAATTTGGGAGTATTTGTTTAAATAGCGTTAACACACACACACACACACACACATGTAATTAAGTAGCACCAACATACACAAGAATCAACATCATAAGATCAAATCGCTATCGAAGTTTCTACTTACAACTGATGTTAATGGCAATGATTTTTATTCGAATTTATATGTTGGTAAGTACGAGAATTCGAATGAATTGTTTTCATATTAAGTTATTGGAATGGCCTCTCAAAAAAGTTTGATGCAACAAATTAAAAAACAGTTTCATTAAAAAATATATTCAATTAGAATATATTCTTTTGAATCTGAATCTAATGTGAAGCACTTATTGTTAAAAAATCGCTATAAAAACAAAATAGAAAAAAGATGTGTCCAGCTTTTAGGACACAATTTAAAATTGTCAAGGTATTGCGGAATTAGAAGCATATTATAAAAGTAAGCAGTAGATAAATATTTGAATGTAGGAAGAATCTTAAATTTTCTCCGATAACAATGATTCATTTATTGAAAACCTAAAGTGTTCCGATATTAAAAAGTTTAAAATGTATATAAATTCTTTATAGCTTATTAAAAATAAAAAAATACGTATTAATTCATTGTACAATTAATATAATATAAAAAAACCTTATATATATATATTAGTTTTGTATTATAAAAGTGTTCAGAGTTCAATTCACTTATTATGGATTTGTTTACTTTCAAAAGCTTTTTACACTGTTATATATTTCTCAATCAAAATAATAAAGCATCAAAAAATGCGAAATTTTATAAAACACTACTCAAAAAGATTTAGAACCTATTGCGGGCCTGGTACGAAACAACTCTTTAATCTTGTAGCAAAAAGTGAAATATAGAAAGAGATTAAAAAGGAAAATTATCACTTTCACAAACGGGGGAACGGGAAAAAATTTTACCCCGGGAAAAGGGAAAATGAAAAATATTAGAAAAAAAAAATGAAAAACCTGCATTTCCCCAAAGGAAGAGGTAATTTAAAACAAAAAATGACAGGGCGTTGAATGCTTCTTAAGTGTGAATTCCAACAATATGATAAATGCCGTTTAAAAATTTTTGGACCCCCGGGCCCTATGAAAAGGCCCCACCGGGACCTTTTTAAAACAGTTTTAAGCATACGTTGTCAAATCCCTGCAAAAAACAGAAACCCCGCAACAAAATAAAGGTGCGTGACTCATAATTCAAAAATCAGACACAAAACCAACTTGACTAGCTGCCGTCTTTTAACTAAAGGAGTAATTATAGTGTACAAAGGTAACCCAAAAAGGAACGATGGACAAATACATAATAATGGCCCCCCTTTCTGTTTGGGGTTACATGGGGTTAAAAATTTTGGTCATAAGGGGTCGTGATCCAGATAATTTTTAACCCCCCAAATACTATTCCTGAAATATTCCCGGGGAAAAAATAGGGGAAATTCTGTGACGGGCCCTTTTTTTCTGTTACATTTAAACCCGGGTTTTTTACGGCCCAAAATTAATGGGGAAATCTTTTTCCCCAAACCCAAATTCAAGAAGTGAAAGATTATGAAAAAGCAAATAAGATATTTTTAAAAAAAGAAAGGTTTTTAAGGATGGGCAATTTAGGGGAAAATTATGTTTAAAGAAAATAGAGTGTGAATTGACGGGCCGTAAAGTTACCAAGATATTGGGGCCATTACTCGGGGTGCATACCATTGCACCCCGCCCAGGTGTTTCATACCGTATAGAAAACTTATTTTAATAAGGTAGGACTGATTATTTTGATATTAGACTTTTTAAAATTATCAGAATTGAAAAATAGGGGGAAAATAATTTTTTAGATAAGTGGTCTTGTTGCATCCAGTTTAACTATTGCTTTTGTTTGGTTTATTAGATTCTCAATTATTAAAATTTATCTAAATTATTAGAGATTTAAATTTTACCTTTTAAAAAAAGTCATAAAAAAATCTTTAAAAAGCTATCATTTTGGGGAATCCCACACCTTAATTCACGCTGATTAATCAAAGATATGGTCACTATAGAAACAAACCACACTTCGAAAATATATGCCAAGTGGCATATATTTCGTGGCATATATACCATGTCCGTCGTTCGTGTCTAAAGGGTACCCCATACACTAAAATTACCATTATATATATGGAAACGCCTCATCCGAAAAAAGAGGACATGACCCATTGATAAATGCCCATTTTGTGCCCTACACCATTTAAAAGGGGCCAACTTTTCAAAGAGATGCAGCGGGGTGGGGGCAAAGCCCTTTTGGAAGAGACGGGCCCCAAAGAAAAACCCGACACTTATCCCCTGTTCTGACACACCGCTACCATCAACCTTGCCAACAGCTACCTATGGTTTGAAAGCTTCGCCCGAAACTCCCTTTTTTGTTTACGAACTCTTAACTACACTGTTCAACCTAGACCCTCCTCCATTTTCCGATCATTTTTATACGGTGAAGTCGTCCTGATAAATTTCTTCTAACCATATTTCGGGGAAATTCATTGTACTTAGCGAATGTTTTTAAGCGCCCCGTTCTTCCTTTATTGTAGTCTTAGTTGCCGGCCCCACCGCAAGCGTTTTGTTAATCCATGTCGCCCATAACGTTTTTTTCCCCCCATTTCAAGCATCCTTTCCACGTGCTGCCGTATATTTTCAGCGGATCCTACGAAGTCCCCTATCCTTTGGGGGGAAAAAGGAAGTTTTTTTTTAAGGGGATTTTTAAAAAAGGGTTCACCCCCTTTTTTTTATTTTAACCACAATTTTTTTAAAACCAAATTTTTTAAAAATTTTCCCCAAAAAAAAATAATAAAAAATTTAAAAAAGCCTAAAAAAATTTTTAAAAATTTTTAAAAAAAATTTTTTTTTCCCCTTTTTTTTTTTTTTAAATTTTTTTAATTAAAATTTTTATTTCACATTTTACCCCTCAAAAAAAAAAAAAAGAAAAAAAGGTTTTGTAAAAAAAAAAAAAAGAAAAAAAAGTCGAAGAATACACTGTTTTTAATATTCAGAAAATAATTTTATATTAAAAGTTTAAAGAATTTTAAGGACTTTTTCAAATTTTAAAACAGGCAAGAATATCAAACATACATTATTTTATAACTAGAAAAAATGGGACATAGACAACTCCATTGAAGGGGGGAACGGGGAAAAGAATATTTTTTTTAGTGAAATGACAATGAGGGTTAAAAAGGTTAAAATTTTTGGGTGAAACGCCGAACCTATTGCCTAGGGGGGAATCAAAAAAAAAAAGTTTAAGTTAACCACCATTTAAAAGTGTAAAAGAGAGAATAATTTTTAAAAATTCAGAAATATTTTAAAAAAAGGGAGAAAAAAAAAAGAATCACAAAAGAAAAGTTTGTTATAAAAAATACACTTGCTTAGAGGCTATTTTTCAAGAAAGAAATTTCAAGGTTCAGGAAATTTGCTATATAGAAAAAAATTCCAATATGGGTTCGTTATATAGAGGTTCGACTGTATATACATATACATACTGATCGTAATTTCATGAATATCTGCTTAAAATTTACATTGTTACTTAAGTTCTGTACACCAGTGCTGGAGAAAACATAGTTTTTTATTCTATTTTTTTCTGTTCATTTTTATAGTTTTGCTCAATTGTATTAATTTTTAACAATAGGCAATTTAGTAATAATTATCGCTAAAGAAAATAAGTTAAATTAAACAAACCAAGGGGGTCTCCCCACCCCCCTCCTGTCCGCCTAACGGTCGATCAACTCCTTCTTTAAAAACCTTCCTTTCTATTTGCCAAATTGAAAATTTTTGTAATTTACATGTATTATGTAGTTCTATTTTCAGTTAAATTCAACTTTTTAAGATCCATTTTTACTAACTCTACCTTATGCATAAATAAATTTATTCGATCATGATTTTTTTTAAAAAGAAAGAAAATAAATGCATTATTTTTTTCCTTTTGGTAAAAATATTTTGAGGATTTCAAAACCCCAAAAATTTTCCCCCAAATTTAAAGGTAATTTAAATAATAAAACTTAAAATTTTGGTATGAGAATTAAAAAACTTTTTTCTCAACAAAATAAAGAAAAAAATGTTTTATCATAATCAGCATCTTTTTTTTAAAAAATTTGAATGCATAAAAAAAGTATACAATCGGAGACTTATTATTTAAACTAGTATAATTCATATCATAATTCATAAACTAGTATAATTCATTCATAATATAAATACAGTAGATATTTTAAATTATTTTTAATTTTGTTATAATGTTTATTAAAATTTTTAAAAATATAACATATTTAATATATTAAATATTATAGCTTTATTTCTTATAACATGTACAATTATCTAAGAATACAGTTAAAAGATTTTTTTTCAGGCGGAAGAAAAAAATTTTGCCCTGGAATAACAGAAATATGAAAAGATATTTTTATTTTTGGCGCGGAAGGGATAAACTTTTTGTTTCCTTTCTTTTTTGAATGAATTTAAAATAATTTAATTATCCACAAGAAAAATATTTCAAAAATTCTTGAAAAGTTAAAAATTTACTGAAAGGAAAGGGAAGGGGAATTAAAATAATTAAAAGGGTTAACCATTACCCTTAGGATCTAGCAATTCGAGAGGAAAATTTTAATTATTAAAAAAAAAACTTAATGAATTTTTAAAAAGTTAAATAAATTTAACTTGAAAGAGAGAGGAAGAAAGGAATTAAAATAGATTAAAAGCTTAATCCATTCGTCCAAATCAGTGATTCTCAACCACTGTGCCGCGGTACTTTTGAGTGCCGCCAAATTTTTTAAAAAAAAATTAATTATATTCTTAGAAGAAAATTATATATATAAACTTGGAATCGAATTATTCGATCGTTTTATAGAAATAAACTATAGGGGTATTCGTGATATAACTTAACATTTTTTGGTGGATAGATGGATATACAAAAATTTGATTGGAATCTCAATACATTCGCGATAACGAGTACGTCTGTATATGAATTAACTTTGAATGAAAGGAAAAACTAATTTCACCTTAATAATCGAGTTTTGATTTCAAAACATTAAGAAGAGTCAATTAATTCATTTAAGATTAATATTAGAGGCGATTATCTCATAATAGCAATAAAAGCTTTCACATATTGTCACAATTTTCTATATCTTATTTGTCTGAATTCGGATTTTCAAGCATTGACGAATATAAAAAAGAAAAAAGATCGAAACTTTTTAGATGAAGAAATGAGAGTGGCATTATATTTTTTACGACCAAATATAAACGTAATGATAGAAAATAATTAAGCTCACATTTCGCATTAAATATATTCTTATAATTTATAATTAATTACTCAATAAACAATTTGTTGTCTTTGTCGTACATATTATATTTTATAACAATGAAAGTTTTATTTTTTAACAATGGAACACACACACAATACATTATAGTATATTGCAGATAAGAAAAATTCTTTTAAACTTATTTTACTATCAGTGTGCCGCCAAATGTTGGAATTGTTAAAAGTGTACTGCAAGGGGAAAAAAAGGTTGAGATAAGAGTAATTTCAAAATTTAATATTGATACAAAGGGGTTTGTGTGTGTGATTTTCGACAAAGTGGAAAAAAACCTTAAGTTTTGTTAGATGATTTTGTCTTTGTCGTACACATTATTTTATTTAACATTGAAAATTATTAGCGAAAACTTTTTTCATAGTGTATTACAGATAAGTAAAATTATTTTAAACTTATTTTTTTGTTAGTGGAATTGGAAATTTTGGAATTGTTTAAAGTGTACCGCCACAAAAAGAATATTGCGAATCACTGTTCTAAATATCCGCTTTCTGGCAAACGTTTCAGCTCCCTTGAGATTGGTCCAGGTAAGTGGCATTACCAAAAATGAATTTTGGATCTCTCCCTCAGATATTTATAATTAATTTATGCATGAGAATATTTCAGGTAAAAAAAAAAAAAATTGAAGAGCTTGTAGGTATTAATTTAGCCAATCTTATGAATAGTGTTTTTATATAAATAATAGGAAACTGAACCTATTTTAAACTGAATATATAATAAAGTTTGTTAAAAATATATTTAATGCAAAAAGGTGAAAAATTCCATCTCTCCAAAGTAAAAATAATTGAAATTTCAAACAAAATATTTTGTAAGAAAATAGAATTTATTATATCTTAATAAAATTTCATTTAAAATTATAATTTTTCAAGCCAAAAATTCCCTTTTTAAAAATTTAAGCAAAATATGTCCTTTACATAAAGGTCAAAAGATTTATTCAAATCTATATTATATACAAGGTGATTATAATTTAAGTTCCATATTCAAAATGCTGTAAAAAAAGAACGACTAGTCGGAAAGTGTTCCAGTTTGAACTAAGTACTAGAAGAAGAGGAAAACGGTACGGCAAAAGAAAAAGTTCAAAGTTTATCAATAGATAGCGCTGTAAGATGCAAGAAGACTCTTTCGTACATTGCAAAGCCAGTCATGCAACGTTCAAGAGATATTTCGAAAAAGACAGAATAATCAGCCATCATTTTCTAATAGCCTTGCCTTCAAGATCACCGGAATCTGAATCCTTGTGACTTATGGCTGTGGAGTTACCTTAAAAATGTTACATTCACTGGACTGATTACAAATTTAACTGACTCGAATCAATGGATTACGCAACGCATTTACAACGTGTTCCCTGAGACACTTCTCTCTGTTGTGGAACATGCTGTTTTTAGTTTCGGGTTTGTAGTGGTGGTGCTGTAGACATGTTGAACATGTCTTCGCAAATCTAACGATCGGTAATAGACGCTTTTGTTATTTCTTTTTATGCGTTTTTGGCCCAAGGACAATTGAAGGTTGATCCAATGTGGTGCTACCATACCGTAGTGGATGGGCTTTTCCCTACCTCTGCCATAACTGTTAAATAATTTCGAAATCATTTCTTCCGTCAAAAAACTGAAATAATCATGTACATTGAACAGTATTGTTATTTTAATGCGTTACTCATGCCAGAGACGGCGTAATTCGATTCAAAATGTCACTTGTAGCCGAATCCACTTTCATTATACCACTTACAGTGCCATCTATTGATACACTGTAGAATATTGTTTCTAGGCCATGCCGTTTCCCTTTTCAAGTATATTCAGTTCAAATTTAAAGTCATTCTGACCAGGGGTTCTTTTAACATTTTGAAAGTAGGGCTTGTAAAAAGCGACTTACATTCACTTACCGTAAAATCCGTCTTATAACGCGCACCGGTGTATAACATGCACCCATACATTCAAGCTGCAATATTTAGGTATATTCGCCGTATAACGCGCACCCCCTTTTTTACGAAGAAAACTTAAATGTGCGTATGCAATGCTCATCATCTCTTTTTTAACACGTTTTTATAAGTTTCACTTGCATGTAATGGAATCTTTGAACTCAATTTTTACCCACTTTAAAAGGTCAAGGACCCATGACCAGGGCCGGCTCTAGCAGTTTTGCCGCCCCGGACAAAAATGGAAAATGCCGCCCCTCTCTCCAATGCCGCCTCTCTCTCTCTATATATATAAATATATATTATTTTAAGTCTTAAAAGATTCAAAACAATTCGAAATTATGGACATAATTACTTGTTATTATGTCAAACGAGTGAAATTATGAGAAGGAATCGTCAATTTCAGCAGGCCAATTTCTTCGAAAAATAGTCTACTGATGGTGGGGATCACACACGTTTATTTTAACTTATAGTAACTACACTCAGAACTAAAATAAAACACCTCCTGTAACTCTCTATCTATCAGAACCTCTTTTTACCCTTGTCCTCTTTTGCATACTGACACCGGGCATCGTAAGGGTGAAAGGAAAGTCCTTTGTGATCTCACTTCGGAATGAGGAGAAATTTACAAGTGAAAGATGTGTAAACATATTAAATTTCATGTTTTAACATATGCTCCCACCTCAAACCCTTCAAGTTTAAACACAAAAGAAAACCATTATTAAATAAACAGAGTACAAAATAAAAAATATAAGATACGTTAAATGTGCAATATCAAATTCACACCCAATAATATTTCAGAAAATTTTTCAAATTCTTTGTAACAAAAAAAAGTATTTTTCAAATTCGATCCAAATGCCGCCTTCAAAATTTGCCACCCCGGGCAGGGGTCAGGATTATCTGGCTCTAGAGCCTGACAATGACAATGCAATAATTTCATAATTTTGTTTCATTGTCCTGATCAGAATTTTAATAATTAAGGATTTTAAGGATTTACGAGATTTGGCGACTAATTCATTATATCGTTTCTAGATTTGGCGACTAATTGCATAAACCCTTTTCAGATTTGGCGACTAATTCCATATGCCATTTCTAGATTTAGCGACTAATTCCAGATTTAGAAACTAAAAGATTAAGGTGCAACCCTAAAACCGCAAAATAGGCTTCTGGTTAATAAAAAATAAAACAAAAAAGTGTTCTTTATGTGAAAAAAGGTAGGGTGGGTGCGTAGTTTTTCTGAAAATGGAAATAAAAAAATAAGACTCATGCATGTGAATAAGAATAATTTATGTTCTAACTGCTAAATATTTTTTTATTTTTATAAAACAAGACGTTTAGAAGTGATGATACGAATTAACATTATAGCAATCCGAGGCCTCGTTAACGGAGAGAATAAATACCCTTCAGATCCATTAATTAATATCCATTATAGAGCAAGACTAATTCCAGCCAGTCACATGATTCTGGCTCCAGATATCAAACTCAAGGATGAATTCAACAAAGGATAAATGATAGTTTTAAAAACTAAAAAAACAGGCTTTTATTGTAGATTGAACTAAAAAATGAAAAATAAAAATTATAGTTTTAAAAAAACTAAAAAACACGCTTTTATAGTGAATCGAACTAAAAGGAAAAAAATAATTTTTAACATAAGAATAAAATGATTAGCGAGAAAATTAATGTCATTGTGGTAAAAGCGTGGGTGCTGTACATTTTTACACTAACTCAGCATTTTGGAATAGAACTAGTAAGAAATTATAACAATTAATTTATAGAGCACCCCACGCTTGTATCCCAATGACATTAATTTTCTCGCTGATCATTTTATTTTTATATTAAGAATTATTTTTTTACTTTTTAGTTCGATTCACTATAAAAGCGTGTTTTTTATTTTTTTTAAAACAATAATTTATTTAATTTTAAAGCTTTCATTTTTATACCCGGCGTATAACGTGCATCTGTACATTTCGATCTTATTTTTGGTGTTAAATGTGCGCGTTATACGCCGGATTCTACGGTACTTATTGTAAAAATATCGACTATTGCGGATTTGAAAAAGGCTTTTTTTTGTAGTAAAATTCGCTAAGAAAGGACTTTGGTAAAATTGACTCCCAGTAAGGTGGCGGGAGTGTAATAGACAAATTCTCGTCTTTTGAACTATTAAATGTACAGGTTTGAAGTTTGGCAAGCATGTTTTTGTTGTTGTTGTTGAAAGAGATCCCTTAAGAACGGGTTTCGTGCAAATCGACCCCAAAGGAGGGGAAAAGATAAATATATTTCCGTTTTCAAATTCATATTTTCCATTTTTAAATCAATAGCCAGGACTTTGATATCAATAACTGACAAACAATGTAAAATCGACAGCAGAAATACCCAGAAAAGCGGTTGGGTAATAGCTAGTATTATATATAAAAATTAGAAATCAAAAGAGTCTAATAAACGTATTACGTTCGTACTTTTTTCCTACTCGAAGAGTTTTGACAGAAATTTATACTTTGTCATTTCATGCAATTATAATCAAAACATCACATTTTCGTTTCCCATCTTATTGGTAAATAATTCAGCAAAGTCCTAACATTAAATAACAAACGACAAGAGGTCAGATCGGCGATCTTTTTTTTCCAAACAAGAGCTCGGATTATGGCGTCTTAAATCCCAATAAAGCGGAAAATGTAAAAAAGTTGATGTGGGATCAGAAATAGAAGCAGAACTAACAAAAGAAATTAAGTCAACAGACAAGTATAATCTGAAAGGGGATCATATTTTTGGAACTTGGAAATTGTTGTGTACGGATATTACGAGTACTGTAAGCTAATCATCAGTGTCATTTACTCTAGATCAGGCTTCGAGAACCTGAGTCTTGAATGAACTTATATTTTGAATCAGGAATGACTCCTTTTTAGCAATAAATTCTTAAATCATGAACAAAAACAACGATATTTGATAATAAGCAACAATTATGATGCAAAAAGTCCATAATACCTTCTTTTTATAGCGTCTGTTTTCTACTAGACTTTACTTCTGCAGTCAGTTAAATTTATCACAAATAGAATATTTTTAGAAGCCCAGCGAATGAGTGGTGGTGTGTCGCACTTCCCCGCCATAGGTCTGGGCAAGGCTGACTCAGCCTTTCATCCCTTCAGAGTGTCGATAAATGAGTACCAAGCTTTCTTGGGAACTGAACACTGAGGGTTTCAAGTCAGACTGACCAATTGTCCGAGACATCTCCCAAATGCACCCCAGTGCCTAAGGTCACGTAAACTGAGACAGGCACAGTAGACCTTGGCCCTCATGGGCTGTTGCATCCTGAATTAAGTTAAAATATTTTTAAAGTTATATAACACGTATAACAATGTAATACATGGCAATTCATAAAGAAGTATACACTTTCCAGATGCTGTAAAACAGTAACAATCAAAGACAAGCACCACTTCAGCGATCCGTAAAGTACATGTACTTTTAAAGTTTGTGTCTCGCCTCTGACGGAAGTGACGTAGGCAATACCATGCATGTCATGTAACTAGTCAGTCGAAATGGCGGCTGCAGTGGAGAAGGATTCTGTATGTTCTTAAATTTAGCAAACTGTCACGGAAGCTACTTTTTTTCTTGGATTTGTAAACTCTTTGGTTTTTGCTGCAGTTGCAGGAGATCATTGATAACTTCATTCTCCAAATATTGTGCCACTTACCCAATGGACACCCAGAAGTCCTGACTTAACACTTTGTGATTTTTTTCTGTGGGGAGGAGGTACGCAAGGTATTCATCTCTTCCCTTCCTGTTAATCTAGTAGAACTAAAACAGCGTATAATGACAGCCGCTATCGATAGACTTGATTCAAATAACTCAACACGCGCTGGGCGGTAATGAATTACCTTCTCGATGTGTGTGGTGTCACTAAGGTTCACACATAGAACATGTGTGACTGCCTCCAACAAAACTTAGAAAGAATCCCATACAATTATGTTTTAAGTAACATACAATATATCTTAAATTGTTCTTGATTTATAGTGCATTGAATTTGTATACTTCTTTATTAATCACCCTGTATTTTGAGAAATCTAATCTACAAAGAAGGGAGCTTATGTGGGAGGGTTATGTTTATTCTTACTCCGTTCATTCTCTAGCCTGTAATGAATTTAATTTACAAACATAACAATGGTAATTTTTTTTACAGTTCTCATTACATTGTAGTAAAAACTCAGAAAAAGTTAAATATATTTAAATATGTATTACCTAATTCGTATGTGATTGACAGTAAAATCTATGACTGAAAATAAGGTAAAATTATTCAAAGTATTTGAAGAAAATTGTGAGATCATATTATATATCTAGAGCAATGGTTCCCAATCTTTTTTACCTCATGGAACCCCTAGAACTTTGTTGTAAGATTCTTTGGTGGAACTCCTAGAACTAGACAATGTGTGTTTTCGTGTAACCCCATTCCATACACATACTTCGAAGAATATTTCTCAAAATGTAATATTTAAAGTAGATCAACATGTTATGCAAAGACAATAAAAAAATTACATTTATTATAAAAAAATTATAATCTAATTATTTAATATAATTTTGCTCATCTCTCAATAATATTTATTTATGATCCAAGTGTCACTTATCTATACATTACTTAATAACTGAGATACTGTGTTTACTTTTTTTCACACAAACTGTCGAAGTCTAGGTCTATTGAGATTAAATGGAATCGCATTACTTATTCTGAGTTTAATTTGCTTTATACTTTGCTTTTGTAGCCACTCACACGTTGAGAAATACATTTCACTTAAACACAATGCTCTGAATGGCATTAAAATGTTTATAGCTGTATGAGAAAACCCGTGTATTACGTATGAATTTTCAATATAAAATTTAGATGCTGTGTTCTTGTTAAATTTAGATCATAACATCAAATCTGTTGATATGTTGATAAGTTGTTTCTTCTCCTTTATTATAGGTGTTTTTACCACAAATACAAAAAGGCAAATTTTCCATTAGAAAATTATTTAGTTTTGCAAGGCATTTTGTTAACTAACGAGTAGAAATTATCCCGAGGAGCTTGAGATAGTAAACAGTAGAATATTCTCAATCTAGTAGGAAGTATATATATATATGTAAGGATAATTAAATTAGATTAAAAATTAAATTCCTTATCTAGCAATTCACTTTTATATTTTCTCCTCATATCTTCAAGTATCAAACTAATAACCCATTTATTTCTTCCGAACATATGGCCTAGCCAATAAACATGTCTAATTCCAGATTTGTTATATTTAATAGCCCTATATGTCAGCATTAACTTTCAAGAGCACTCATGAACGCCGCGATCGGTGTTTTAAGTGTTTAACCCACTTAAGATTTTCGGTGGCGTTATTTTTTTCTCTCTTTCTGCCTCTTGCGTCAGAAGAGAAGTACTCATTCTATAATAATGACATTTTTTAAAACTAAGTCTGTTTCTGACTCTAAAATCATGTCATATATATATAAAGATAATGCACGCGTGTTTTAATATTAATTTATTATATTATAATAAAAGCTTAATGAGTGTTGCATAATAAAGTTATTATATATATAAATGAAATTATAATCAGTTTTAATGAGTAGGAAGAGCTATAGATACTTATAATATAATAGATACTTGTGTATAGAGCTATATAAACTTGATAGAGAACGTGAATCCATTTTGAATATATATTTATTTCTTCTCGATTTTGTCATTGTAACTTTTGGAACCCCTGAGTATGTCTCATGGAACCCCAGGGAACACAGTTTAGGGAGCACTGTTATTAACATTTCTGAATAATTCACATTATTTTCAGAGTTACAACCCATTGAAATATAACAATCGGCGTTTTTTTCTTAAAATTGCTCCCCTTTGTTGTGGTAAAATATGGATAAACCCACTTCTAAGTTATATATTTCAAAAATTCTAGTTGAGCCTCTGTACAGAGGTCCGAGCTTTATACAGGAAAATATTATTATAATAGAAGCATTTTTCACAAAAGGAGAACACTTTGAAAAAAATTATTCTAAGTTAATTTTTTGCCAAAATATTGTATTTAAATATATTTTTTTGTCAAAATGTCCTTAAAACAATTGTATACATGTATTCTAATCTAAGTGACACTAAATATCATGAAAATTATCCATTTATGCGCTTTTCAAAATTACCGTTCCGAACGTAGTCGGATACCTTAACGTGTTTTGGGCCCAAGTGATTTTAATAGTGCAGGGTATTACCATTTACTTCATATTTCTTTAATTATTTTTTCCATTTCCAATAGGCCGTGGTAGCCAAGTGGTCATGGTCGCGAATTCGTGACCAGCTTTGTTGAGTCACTGTTTGAGCTAGTGCCACTAAATACTTATGAAGTAAAGGAATTAATAAGCGTTAAACCTGTTATAACTTAAAGCTCTCACTTTGGCTGATATGTGGAAGTCTGGAGAGTAAGTTCATTATTTGGTACCTTACTCATCCCGTAAACGCGGTTCAAAATTACGAGGTTTGTCACCAATGTAACTCGTGTTTCCTTAGAGTGCGACATTAATAAACGCTCACTTCCTCCATTTCCAGCATGTAGCCGAGGTAGATGGGTAGCCCTTTTCAGAAACTCGTGGTCAGCGTTTTCGAGTCGAGGGTACGGGTCCTGGTGCTCTATCCAAGACTCTCCATATAAAGAACTGCTGAATGTTAAACCTTTCGAGGCACAAAGTCCTCCCGTTGGTCCAGTGTGAACGTTTGGAATGGGGGTACCAGTCCAGGTGTCGTCCTCATAAAATTCGATCAAGACATTTGCATAATATGACAATATTGAAATATTTTCATGTTAATCCTGTGTTGTTTGTTAGGCAAGGTTCTCAATTTTTTCGTTATTGAAAAAATTTGATATGAAGTCGAATTAAATATTTATGAGATCTATTTCTTATATTCTAATACTTCTGGAATTCATATACATATATAATCGTAGATACAAAACATTACTAAAATAATATATATATATATATATATATATATATATATATATATATATATATATATTCAATTTTTGTGCAACACCGAAAATTTGGAACACGAAAACAATTTAAAGTGACATTTTAATTTTCCTTGCGTCTCTTTGCTGTTGTACAGTAGCTCAATTACTATACTCTATTTACATTCTGATTAAATTAGAGTTAATAAAATTTTCAGTTAAAATATATTTTTTAACCGTTTTATTCTGATTGACGAGTATGCTCGTCATGCGTAAAAAGTAGTGACCATTGGCTATTAAAATTGTAATTTTTGAGAAAAATAAAGTGTATTCTCAAATTTTAAGATGTTTAGAATATTTTCTGACCAGGCCGGAGTAAAACAAAAAAATAAAAATTTTATGATGAACTCATGCGTTTCCGTATGCACCGGCTGAAACAGCGAATAAGTTCTTTATTATGTGCGATGATAATGTTTCGTAGGTGTTAGCCTAAAAGAGGCAAAGGAAAAATTCGGAAAGTTGATTTATGATAGGGTTCATTCAGGAATGGGACCAATGCGTGACGCCGACCAGGCGCTGAGCCCACTGACAGCTGTTGCCCCAAAGTTACCTGCTTTCGAATTATGCAAATGCCAATTGTTTGTTATTACAACCATGCACTGAGACTAGAGTAATTGCCCAATGTCATGCTGCCTAAAGAACAGTTATTTTATTGGGGTGGAAAAGGCAAGGATGCTATCTGGTAAGAGGACTGTGATCAACTTTACAGCACCTCTCCAGAATTTCCTTAATGTCAAGAGAGGTAGAAAATATTTTCTTAGTAAAGAAAGAAGTAAATCAATGTGTGTTTAGGTCTCTCAGTCAGTGAATTTTGGCGGTCACTAAAAGTCATAGATATTCATAACGTATTCAGAAGGACCGTAGGCTTTATGAACCCGCGACCAAACTGAATTATTTTGTAGCTAAATTACTTTAAGACCAAATAACCAACAGCTGGAGGAGCCCTAAGGAAGGAACCTAGGGCAATTTTATAAAATAAACCCATCTTTTTGATCCGATATTTCGACAGTGACATTTACTCTGTAACTGACGAGTACACTCGTCTTCTCTCGATTTCCGTGACCCACACAGTTGCGCTTTCTCAAACGAGGGCGCCATGGTTAACTGGATAAAAAGTATTCCCATAAGTGTAACGACGTCTACAGAAAGCACTAACTATTTGAAAGCGACTTATATTTACATCAGTAGAAGAAATTCAAATTTTCAAAGCGAGCAAATGATTTTCCATTAAAAAAACGGGAAGTAAAAGTAATTTCTGTGTGTATCGCTTTTAAATGAGTATTTCGACTTGGTTCAGTTATCAGCAGCGCAGGTGACAGGCGCTGTTTCATCATCACACTCTCAAACCCTACTCTTATCAATGAGAGACATCACTTGTTGAAAGTAAAAGCTTTTTCTTTTAACAAAAAGAGGAAAGATAGCGTTTTATCGTGTTGTGTGCATGTGGGAATGGCATCTACCGTGATTCGAAGGAATGGTGGAGTAATAAACTTTCTCGCCTGCTGAGGGGAAAGTATTTTTAAAGAAATGAAAGGAGAGATTATGCACAAGTATTACCAAAACAACGTATTAAATGCAGTGTACAACAGTTTTTATAGAAATATTTGAAAATTCGATTTTTAATTTGATTTATCTTTATCATTTTTTTATTTATTGCAACTATTATTTGTTCTAAAATATATGTATTTTACTGCATTCTTTTTGTTAAAAAAATAAGATGTTTTGCTGACTCGAAAAAATTCAGTTGAATTTTTTTTTTTTTTTATTTTATTGTTGTTAAATTTCAATACTTTTGAAGTGTGTTTTATTTATGTAACGTCCCTAATTTCTAGTATAGGATTCTTAGTACTCAACATTACACTTCTTATTCTATTAAAAATAAATTCCTTTCCTTAAAAATTGATAAAAATTGAGTGCACTATTTCAGCCACATCTGGAATAAATCTACTATAATAAGGTATAAATTCTCTAACAAAGCTCTCATTTTCTCGGCATTAGTAGGTATCATCAGCAATAGCACTTGTTCTTTAAATAGTTTGATGTAACCTTTAGCTTCAATTTGATATTTTAATATGAAATTTCTTCTTCGAAAATTAGACAATTGTTCCTATTTAATTTAATAACATTTTTTTCAAAAACATGTTTCAAAAAAATTTTTCAACTTAAGTAAGTGAACACTTAAATTTTATTAAACAAAATAACAAAAATCCCTTCGTAAGACTTAGGTTACACCCTACGTTAGAACTAAATATAGATTCTATGAATTTTTGTTGTTGTTGTTGTTGTTGTTATTTAACAGGTGTATATTGTTGTGGCTCAAAATTTTTTTTGTTTTGTTTGTTTTTACGATCTCTATAGCCTAAAAAGTTACCTAAATGCCTAGCAAAGTAAAAAGAAAGAAAAATAATTCAAATAAAAAATATCTGCTTCCAGCGATTGAACTATAAAAAATGGAGGTAAAAAACTTGCCATATCTTATAAATTTGTATGTTTTTGTACATATATTCATTTGTAACTAATAGAACCCTCCCCACACCACTGTTGGTCAATTTGTTCTAAAATTTTGCAGAATGCTTCGCTGATGTTTCAAATGGGCCGTAAGAATTTTTCTAAAACTCACCTGGCTTACGAAAGAGTTTGCGTGTGTATGTGGGCGGTCGCTAAATGCCATGATATGCAGTCAATAGTGCAAAACCGTCTCCGTTCATGTTTGGAAACAATTGGCATTTGGCTACATTTTTTTATTTGGTACCAGCATCAGATTGGGATAAATACATTTTTCATTCAGCTGACTGGGTGGCGCGGTTGGTTTGTCGCTGGCCTTCTGCACCTAAGGTTGAGGCCTCGATGCCGGCCCAAGTTGGTGGATTTTCATGAGGCAGAAAATCGTCAGCGGCCATGTCGATGCATGATTATGCAGAATGTAAAAGATCCCTGGAGTGTCTGCTTGGCTTGGGTGCTCTCGACAAAAATAAATCCTAGTACAGATTCACATCGTCACAGCTCAGGTGCCTCCCTCTAGGGAGGAAACTGGGGGTAAAAATGACCTGCTGCAATTGTTATCTGCCTATATGGTGCCGCACTATAAAGAGATACCAGCTTCCGGGGAATGTACTAGGTCTGAAATGTTAAAACATCACAATCTGCAGCGCATTAGAAATTAAAAAAAAAACATTTTTCATCCATCCGATTGCTTGCTACTATATTGAATCAGGTAAAGGACTTTTGCTAGACTTCGCCAACAATATATTAGAGGTATATAAGCATAAAAATATTTCATAAAAATTTCAAAACAGGGATATTCGCAATTTCAGTCTGCCATTTAAATTTCCAACACTTTACAAGAACATGATGTTTCGTGTAATTGTGTATTTCATAAAATGTTATTGAAGTTATTGATGATCATTAATTTTTAAAGTACTTTTTATCTTTATTTCTATTATTTCAATAACGAATGTCAAAATACGAATTGTCCTTTTACTTTTGAAAACCAATATATATACCATCCTTCTTTAACTCATTTTTTTTTATCACACAACATTTGTATTTACTTTTTCTACAGTTTTAATTTTCCCCTTTCTTATTTGGACTTTTTGATATCAAACACAAAATTTCGGGTACAAATTTTTTTTTTTCTTATGCTATGAAGAATATTTCCAGCCAACATAAGAGAAATAGAAATTAATTTAATGTAAATCAAAGTAGATTTAATTGTTGCTGTTTAGATCGAAAATAAAGAATGCTGTTTGTTTTAAGAAATTCTAATTTGCGTGGATTAAATTCTTATTTGTAGATTAGTTTGTCACTATTAAAAATATATTGTCACACAATATTCATATTTCCAATATTATCTTTTAATTACTTGCATATTTATTTCACAGAGGGCGTATAACATTAGCTTCTAAAAATAATATATTCCAATAATTTTATTTTTAGCTTACATGGCAGACAAATAAAAAATATTCCTAATATTACTCATATAAATGCTGTATTTAACGTAATATACATACTTTATTAATTATTAATTATTCTAATTTTATACTTATTGTTATGCTACATTTCGTCCTGTAATGTTTGTACCATCATTTGTTTTTATATCCAGAATCTGCCAATAGCTTGTTTATTGTACACAGATTCAGCGTTGTCTTGGCACTTTTTAATGTAACTTTAGGTAAGTTGCCTTTTTCTAGTAATATATAGATTTAGAACTTCTATTTATTATTTTCATAGGATTTCACTTAATATTATGAACAGAAAGGGGAAGGTTAGCAAGTTCTAATACTGGTTAAACTCTACTTTTATTTAAATTGTTAAGAACTGCTAAGTCAGCAATGTTTATAATACTGCAGCATTCATATTTTTAGGTTCCAATATCGGTTTCCTTTATCTTTGGTGCTCAAAATTTTTGTTTTTGTAGTAGAGACTAGTACAACTATATGTGTGTGTGAGAGTATTCCGTTTCAAAATATAAAAATAACAGATATTTTATTACAATATGAAAACAAAAGACAGTTGTTCCCGAAATGTTCCTCCAGCTTTCTGCATTATATACTATCTCATTATTCAAAAAGTAACTTATCTTTCAAGCCTAAACGTTAGAATGGTTATGAGAAAATGTTATTCTATTCAATATTTGTTACCTCATAAAAGTTTTAATACGTCTTTGAATATTGCGTAATTTTTTTCCATTACTTTTCTTTAACTAAGTATATCTTTTGCATGAAGTATCTTTGCAGTTATTACTCACGTATTACGATACAAATTTTTTGTTCATGTAGGAAGTGTGTGTAGCCATGAATTTCAATCAGTACACTAGATAGCAATCTCAGATACGATATATGAAGAGATATCTTCTTTTATCTGTTTTCCAGCTTTTATACAAGTCGTTGAACTGTTTTTTTCTACAGATGGTTAAAATACGCGGGTTTCAAGCAGCGTAAGAAGTGATAGCAAAGGGCATTCGATGTTTGTGAAATTGTTAACATTTCTTATACTACATCCTTGTAGCAACCACTTCTTAATATTTGTTCGACTTAAATCACTGTTTTTTTTCTGAGTTTTTTGTTGTTGTTGTTGTTTTTAAAGGAAAATATTTTTCAGCATGGCTGCTTTGATTGCTGATGGTTTCAATTATATATATATATACACTTGCTAGAAAAAGTCTGCGTTAACGTACTATTGCTTACATGAACAATGAAAAAAAAGTTTAAAAACTGGAATTTAAAAAACAAATTTTTATTAGATTTTATTTAGTTCATTTTAAGTATTCAGAATAACAAAAGTAAATTTGGTTTGCCTTCATAGATTTTTAAATAAAGACAGATTTGTACCGATACCTACAAATATCAAGTAGAAAAAATCTGCGTTCACTGTTTTAGTAGAAGATGTAAAAAAATATTTAAAATGGATAATGAGCTATTTAATAGCTGGTTGGATAACCCCGTCTTTCGAGAACTTCCTGAAATCGTTTCAGCATTGAATTAACAAGTTTAGTTGTTTCTTCAGCGCTTATCTTCTCCCATTCGTCCTTAAGAACACTCTTCAGTATATCCTTGCTAGATATATTGTGTTGACGAATCTTACCCTCCAGCAAATCCCACAGGTGTTCTACAGGATTCAGATCAGGTGACTGTGGGGGGTTGTGCAGTTGATTTGAGACATTATACAATAGCAAAAGCTTCACAATCTCAGCGGTATGCTTAGGATCGTATCGTGTTGGAAGCAAAATGACGATCCAAGGACGAGTTGGGTGGCACTTTCCTTAAAAAATTTTTTTAGGACATCAAGGTAATCATATTTGCTCATGATTGATTCGATATACTCCAACTTGCCTACACCATTGCTCTCCATGCACCCCCACACAATAACTCCACCGTTGGTACTAAATGCTCTTTTTGAAGCGCTGTGTAAGGTTTTCTCCATACTAATTTATGACCTTTTATGCCAAAAATGTAAAATTTGCTTCATTGGAGAATATCACAGCCCTCCAGAACTCCAAAAGCATATGTATACGCTCTTTTGCAAAAGTTATTCGTTGGTCTTTGAAATATAAGGATTTCTATGAGCCACTCGACTACGGTATCCGGCCTTTTTCAAGATTTTTCTTGCAGTATCCGCACAAATGTTTCCGTTAAAACTTCTCATGAATGTCTGTTGCTATTTGAGTTCCAGTCAAACGCGGATTTTTTCACCACGCATAGCATACTTCGTTTTTCTCTGATTGTGAGTTTAGATGGACGACCTGAACGAGGTTTTAATGTGTAAATTCCTGCAGTTTTAAAGTTATTAATATAACACGTTATATAGATGAATACTTCCATCCAACGGATATGGTTATATCTTCACGACTTTCTCCATCTTTCCACATTTTTCATAATGATTTTAAGCTCACTGATACTAATTTCCTTCCTTTTATTTTCCATGTCATTGAATTGCTTCGTACCTCACAAAAATTTTAAGTTATTGCGTAACAACTTTCTTAAGCTATTTTACTTGATAACTGAATGCAAAAACTCTGTTAACCTATAACGCCTGTTGATAAAAATTCCACGAATCATGGATATTCAAATGGTGAACGCATACTTTTTCTGCCTTCTATTTGCGTGCTTTGCTACAAAAACCGCTATCTTACGTAGTTTTAATTCAAAACTAATTAATTCTTGCATGCACAACATTTAAATAATAGTAAACCAATTCATAAGATTTTGTTTGAAAAAAAACTAGTTTTCTATTAAATTTTACCTTTGCTCTATGAGTTGTTATGAGTGAATACAGACTTTTTCTAGCTAGTGTATATATATACGTTTTGTCTTTACAAAGTTCATTGCAAGAGTGAAACATTCATCCTATAATATTCCCCAAAATGTGTTCTTGTTTGAAAAATTGTTTTTAAAATATAAATAATATTATCTTTAGTATCTGCAAAAAATTTTTTTATAAACTAAATAATTTTATAAATATTCTTTACCTTACTATAACCATGTAAAAATAAATAAATGGAAAGCTGCATTAAGTTAATTTATTTTAGAATATGTTATAGATTTGCTAACAAAGTCTTATGAATATCTATCAAAATCAAACTAAGCGCTTAGAGATATGTGTGTGTGTGTATGTATGAAAATTAAAGACAACTTACTCGTATGTAGTTTTAATACTGAAATACTCTACGCATGTTGTTTTCCCTGCAGTAACACTCTCCTAGAGGAAATTGAGTTTTATACAGGCAGAGTTAGTTTCCAGCATGAATTTGAAAAATAAGAATATGGCAACCCTAGAAAATGTGAACAGGGTTACCAGATTGTCGACTTTATCGCCCTTGACGATAAATGTGGCGATAATATGATATCGCCACCATAGAGAAACCTCTGGGATCAACCTTTCTGAAAATTTTCATGAGTAAAGGGAGCTTTGAAACAAAGGTCGAGTTAGTTTAGAAAGAGTGTAGTCGAGATCAAATCTGCTCGTCCGTTGACTGCAATAAAGGATACATATTGCATATGTCCTTCTCCTGCTGGAGGGACTATTTAGAAAATCGTTTCTAGAACGCTGAAAAGTTTGTTTATAACGTGTGCGTTTTGCACTATTGTAAATAATCTGTTTTAATATTTCTTGTGTTTATACTCCGCTTTATCTTCGTGTAGTCATAAATTTGTCCTTGTTCATTAATAAATCTATTATTCACATAATTGGAGTCGCCGACTGCCACGCAAATTTGCAACAATACTTTTATAGCAAAAAAATTTAATTCATTGTATCTAAAATGTTTTAATGAATATTCATTTAATATCCTTTCAAAAATGAAATAGATTTCCTCCACTAATGAATATCATTTGACAAATCTGCAAGTAACCATAGCATATAGTAGTAGAAAAACAATAATCACTGTGCATCCACATTCCCTTATACTAGTAAGGTACATTATTTTAGTAATTTTTATCATTTCTTTAATAAGATTCCATTCAAGCTAAAGTTGCTAATATGTGTGAATATGGCTCAATAAACTGATTAAAACTAATTTATCTCTCTTGAGCTTAATACAAGATTATCAAATAAAAGCAATGAATGAATAAATCTAACAATTGTTTGTTTTGTTACTGACAGGAAGCTGACTAAAGGGAAAAGTAAAATGCAATTTAGTATTTATTACTAGTCTGGTCATTTTATTTCATAAATGCGATTTTCTGCTCATAAACTATTCAGGATTCTATTCATTCTCATCAAATTATTGCTACGTGTTCGGGTTTTTAACATCTTTCTTTTCGACAAAACACTCGAAAATAGTTTATGTGCCTTTCATGAAATGTATTCTTTTTATCATAGCTGTTGTAGTTTTTGTATTTTCTGGTTATTTGACGTAAAGGTTGTCTGTACTTGTGAGTATGAAAAAAACTATATGAATATATTGTAAAAATATAAATTTTATAAAAAGTCGTCTGCTGAATAGGCAACAAACACAAAACAGAAAGCTCTGCATTTTTGTGGCAGCTGCGGTTTTCTGGTTCTTTTTTTGGAATAATATTATGTTAAATATTTTCTTTGGGTATTTCCTCAAATTTTCGAATCAAGGTTTATTTTTTATCTTTTCCTTTGGGGTTTTAATTTAAACATTTTTTTAAAGGGAAAAAAGGAAGACCACGAGAGCATTTAAAAATTATTTTTTTCTACTGGCTTCGAAAGAATAAAGAAAAAAGTCGAACACGCAATCATTAAGTTATTTTGCACGCAATTTAATTTTTTTCTTATACGATCTTTTTTTGTGATGGAAAGATTTTGAAAAGGGGCTTTATGTTGAATAAAATAAAGTATATTTTTAAATATATATACTGAAAACACAATTATTTTTTCGAAAATACATTCGAACCCATAATTATCAAGTCGTATATAATGTGTGAAAATACACAATTACAGAAATAAGTGTATACTTATACTATAGTATTTCATAAGTCAGTAGTGGGCAACTTGTTTTAGATGGCCACATTGTGGAAGTAGAGGATACCAGAGAACCGCACTTTTTAAAAATGATTTCATTCATTATATAAAAAACAATAAATACAAGTTAAATAAAATGAGGCAGTTTTATTCAATTTATTTATTGTACTAGTTTAGTATTGTCTTTAGCTGCAAGCACATTTAATTTTAGATTCAGTTTAATGAGACAAATGTGCCCTATCATACTTTTCTTCATTTTTTTTAAATCAAGAGTGAGATTGCTTGTTTAAATTCTCATCACGACCTGCAAGTTATGTCAACTAACTTTCATCTATATTTACTCTTGTTGGTCTTCATGCAAAAAACATTTGCTCACAAATAAATGAGAGTCGAATATTATGGAATAAAGTTGGGTAAAATGGAATACCGAATTTCTTTGCTCTGTTTGGGGCTGCAAATGCGTGGGAAAACTTTGAACTACTGAAGAAAGACACTCAAAATGCATTGCAGTGAGAGTTGACCCCTTTTGTTGCCATACCACTCACTACAAAACCAAGAGTGTTTTTTGTTTTTCAAAAGTTTTGGCAAGTAAGAGTTTTCAAACATTTTAACCAACTTGTACACATGTGACCTGAACATTAAATTAAGTCGCCCATCCGGTATAGTGGTTAGCGGCGCTGGACTCTGTGCCGTAGGGACTGGGTTCAATCCGGAGAAGACATGGATGTTTGTAAATGTATAGTGCCTGCGCGGCATGGGGTTACTCTAAATACGCAAGTCCTCTCGTGAGGTTGAGTGGAGGCCTCTGACCTTCCCAGAGTGTTCTCCCTCTAAATTGGGGTGGAATCGAGCCAAATCGTGCTGTTCCCTGTATGGTGCTCAAAGCTACGGCTAACGACAGGCGTCACTTAGCCCTTTAGCATGATGAATTTCGTGGGCCTCGATCTGGCCTTTGCCGATCAGGTGGCATTGGTAACAACAACATTAAAATTAAGCATAATGTATTCTAAATGAATTGCAGTTTGTAATACTGTGGTCGTTTTTAAGCTGACAATGTTTAGTCCTTCAGCTTAAAATATCATTTTCCATGATGGTGTGTCGGGCATTATGAAATACTAGGGATTCCTAAATAACCGATGAAAATGTATAGTATTCCATATATCCCGGCAAAATATACTGAATAAAAATAAAATTAAAAAAATGATTTTTGAGTATAGCATTGATGGCTAAAAAATAGTTATTTATAATATAAATAATAATATAGCCTTATTTAAAACCAAAGTACATTGTTTAAAAGTTGAACGCATTGAAATAGAAACAAAACATTTTTTTTTTCTGTTAACTGAAAATTATTCTATAGACTAGACCAGGACAAAGCAATAAACAGCTTCAAAGCGACTGGCATTTATGCTGAGTATAAATGTTCTTAACATTGAAAATTTTATTGTCCTACATTCACTTTTCCTAAGGCTCAGACCGGAAACCACCAAATGACCATGTTCCTTATTTGTCTGCAAGCTCTGATTCACCTCATCCCTGTTCTTCCAAGAACCCTGATATGGTTATCATTGATACGCGCGCCTCTAAGTCAACAAATTTTGTCCTTCCCTTAGAGGTATCACCACCACCTCCAAAACAGCAGAAGTCAAATACACAAGCAGCAAAGATGGATCTTCTTATATAAAAATGTATTCCGCATATAAACAAAAGCTTTAGAGGGTAAAGTAAAAGAAAAGGACAAAAAGAAGGAACCGGAGATTCCAAAACAACATAAGAACATTAAAAAACCCTTTGTTAAGAATTCAAACTTAAACTGACCTTCTGGATCTAGACCTAAACATACTATAGAGGAAAATTGGATTCAATGATTCAGCTGTTTTCTGTGGGCCCACCTTAATTGTCTTGGAGTAGAGAAAGCTTGTAAAAAATGCAAGCATCAATTATATTATCAACTTTGCAGCAAATATCAATAAGAGGATGTTACTTAAAATAGTAAAGTTTCAGAGCCACCACGCATGCGTGGCGTGCGCAGCGCCCTCTAAACTTATGCTGAAAGCGTATAAATATAGGGCTGAAGAGGGACGTTGAAAATAGTTAATGATTATTTGTTAGTGGCGAACGTTTAGTGAGACCTAATTATAACTCCACGACGAAATATAGGAAATTCAACAACTTTACGGAGTTTGAACGGGTGGAATTATCGACCTTAGAGAAGGAGGATTTTCCTATCGTGCAATAGGAGGTCGTGTGTAGCGGAACGGATTCCACAGTGATGCGAGTTTGGGAAGCAGTTGACCGACGAGCACCGAACAACTCGAAGCTTGGCAGTGGATGACGGAAGGTGACGCGTCAGCGCGTGATGATCGACACCTGCTCTGCATGAAGGTAGATGACCATACAGCTTTCGTAGGCAGTTGGCAGCACGTTGGTCTACTGCTGGGAGTACTAATGTCGGCTTCGTCAATTCGTCGACGTCTGCTGCACCGTAGATTACGGGGTGCATTTATACAGGATCCATAGGGCAAACCATCGATGTCTCTTACTGTGGGCTCTACGAGGCACAAGGTCTACCCAGCGAGCTGATTGGCACCAATTTGTCTTTTCAGATGAATCACTTCAATTTGTGATACCGCTGATGGCTGCATTCGTGGTAGACGCCGTACCAGTGAACGCTGCCTTCAAGAGTGCGTTATAGAGACGGCCTTATAGTGAAGCAACACCCAGGTTATAAGTTTGGGTTGCGATTTCGTATCATGGACGATTCAATTTTCTACGAATTGAGGGTAATCTCAATAGCAACAGGTACGTCCGTATTGAAGTGCTGCTACAGCCCAAAGTCGTTCCTTCCTTCAAGGCATCCTGGAGCTATCTTTTCAGCTTGGGGATAAGCCACACACCATATGTTGCAAAGACTGTTCAGGAGACTTTGTTCAGCCCAGCTTTTATAAAACTTCTTTCTTGTCGTGCTTATTCACCGGATATGTCGCCTATTGAGCCCGTGTGGGATTCGGTTGGTCGGCGTCTCGCGCGGGCTCTGCATCCTGCAGCTAAAGACAGGCGTGCGCATACAGCCATACGAATTCTCTTCTCAAGCAGACATTCAAAAATCTGTTTGACTCCATGCCACGTCGTATGGTAGCACTTATTGTGGTCGCTACACCAAATACTGATTTCGGACACTTAATATTGTATTTTTTTTTTTTTTGGCTTTGAAAATATCGTCATTTATTTGTACCAATACAAGGTAGTTTGTAAAATTAAATTTCATTTAATTCTGGTAAATTCATGGTGGTTTTACAACAACGTTTGACACCGACTTTTGTAAATACAGTCGCAACAAAGATGGCTTTCATTTATTCTCTTAAGAGTATAATTTTATAGTTAAAAATAACTACGTTTTGTGAAGTCTTAGTTTCCAATGGTTTAAAGCACCTATTCCATAATACCCTCCACACTTTTAATTTTTTTAAATACATTTTTTCTAACAACCACACACAAATAAATATTATTTTTGACAAGTAATAAGTTCTTAAATTGTTTATAGTATATATCCATGATGATTTTGGAGATTTTTATCAAAATCACTAAAGTTATTTTTAGAATTGTAAACGGTATTCCATAATACCCGACTCGCATCTATATATCGACTAAATTATAAAGAACAATTTCGCTGCAAAATTTCTTCATATAAGGAAATTTTTCAACTGTGTAAAAGTTATTGTCATAGTATTAGACATGTTTTTCACATTGTGATGTGACTTTAAATCAGGAGTACTCAACCTTTTTTTCTGCTGGGCCGCATACATATGTCAGCCATTTCACGCGGGCCATGACATGAGGGTAAATGGGGGAGGAGAAGAGAGAAATGCTTAAGATCAAGATAACATTGGAAATTTAAAATGTGGAAAATTGATTATAAAATAATAATTACTCTTTTACTTTTTTTTAATTATTTTTTTTATATTTTTTATTTTTGTTACTAACACTAAATTAGAAGCATTTAAGAAACAATCCTTCACAATTTCTGCATCCGTAAACGGTTTCATATGATTACCAACAATATAACAAACTTCATGAGATGTATTTGTTACCGCTGTGATATTACCCCTGACAAAACACTTTGTTGCTGATATTTATCACCTCTTGAAAGAAATCTTCGTAGAAAAGTATCATTTAATCATTCCTGTTGATTGGTATTTTTTAAATACAGCACTTTCGTGACAAATCTTTACAAAATAGTCAACCTTCCAGTCGTCTTGTAACGATATATTTTCTTCGAATATTTTTCGCTGGCAAGATATGAAAGATAATTAAAAATAAGCTTTACCCATACAATTGTCGCTACTCCACTGTTGTCTGTTATCTATAACCGTAACCGTTCTAAAAGGAAAAAGATTATCAATTCGTACCCGTACGACACCGACAACAAAAAGCAAAATTGATGTATTCGATTCCTTGACAAAGAATTTCCCACCAAATTTTTTATACAATGTTCTTAAATAAGTGAATTTCTCAGATTAATGGGCCATATGACCGGGCCATTTAAAAAGGCTCGGCGGGCCGCAGGTTGAGTATCGCTGCTTTAAATCAATGAGTTCAAGTTGTACCTCCTGATCAATATCAGCAGTAAAGGAAAACGTAGCAAATTGAATTTAGGCTCAACTGTCTTAAAATCCTGAAATCTTCTTGTGACCTCCTCCTCCAAACTCTGCAGATGTGTGTGTGTGTGTGATCCCTTAGTAAAAGCAATTTCATGTACTTTGTTTTCCTAATAGTGAAAAATAAAAGAAGAATCTTTAATCGTGCATGGGAAAGAATCTCGGTTTAAAGCAGATTTTCTGTCTTGGCGGAACGCACAAAATACTCTTTGGAGACCTCTAGCTCAGTGGCGTAACGCACACCCCCGCATTGCCCTAGGGTTCTAGGGGCCCAAAGTCTTACTGCAGCCAATTACCTATCCTTTGTAAGATCCAACTTGGGGGCCCAAAACCTATCTTTACAGGGGGCCCAATAGTTCTCTGTTACGCCACTGCTCTAGCTGTCTACCCCTGTTATATTTTAAAAAATATATTTTTAATTTTTATTGCCTTGTATTTCTTTGTTTTAAAAACTGATAATTCCTAGTAACTTTTGAAAAGATAAAAGATGATTCAGTTTCATGCATAGAAATTTATGTATTCTTATTTTTCCAGAAAAATTCGCAAGCGGGGATGGGGAATGGGTGGGGCGGGGGATAAACTTTAGTGAGAGAGAGGCATCTTTTATTTGTATTAGTTATTTTTTTATTAGCATCAGTACACAAGTTATTAAAAATGAGCTGTAATTACTGTTGAGACGCTGTAAGATATTTCAAAATAAACTAATATTTTCCCATATTTCTACATACACAGTAGAACGCCGTTTATCCGAATCAATTGGGACCGGACACCGTTCGGATACGCGATTGTTCGGATAACCGAAAACCGAATGCGATCCATGCAGTATATGAAACCGGACGATATACGAATATTGAAAATCATCACATGCGGGAAACGTGCTTGAAGAAAAAGCAAAATAGGTACAAAATGTCACAATTTTAACATTATTGTGGAAAATAATCACTTATTTTTCATTGTTCCATTGTACACCTCCGTTTTTTCGCTGCAAAGTCTCTGAAAAAATTGGTTTGGATATTTGACGCTCCGGATAATAAACGTTCGGATAAACGACATTCTATTGTAGCTACTATTCAACTTACTGAATTATATTAACGTATTGCTTCTCAAATTTTGATCATCGTATAGTTTGTGTTAAAATGGTAATTTTCTGAAAAGGGATTTTTGTGTAAAATTTTAGATAGCTGTTCCTTTTGTTTTTTTCTCTCGTGAATGCCATAATAAATCAACTCAAGAGCTATACTCAAGAACTATATTGCTGTATTGGTACAGTGAACAATGTAATCGTATTTTCTAGCATTCAGCATCTGCTAATGCAATTTTTGTTTGTTTTTTTGGATCCCAACGAACAAAACGTCATCCAAATCAGAAAGTTTATCCGAATGATGGTATGCAAGCCGGCCTCACCACAGCTTTTTCAATGTTGTCATAAGAGAAAATATTTAACACTATAGTACCTACCAATTTCAATAGTATTTCAGAATTTTGAAAGAACAAGATCATTAAAGTAAACAGAAACTATAATAAACTCCTTACAAAAATATTATTTGTTTTGATTTTTACATAGCTTGAAATTTTGCAATTACAAAATTAATTCGAGTGCTTTTTTTTGCGAAATTGAGTTACATGAAATTTATAACAAAAACAACATACATATTAAATAAAAATGACTTATTTTATAATATACTTTTGAAGGTTAAATAATAGATTTATTTACTTTATAATGCTTACTTAATAATGAAATATTTAAATAAATAGAAAGTGTGTGTGTTTAATATTTTTTTAGAGGAAAGTAATAATTTCGGTTTTACTGTTTTAAAGGCTGTAGTAATTGAATTAATTTTGGGTTTGTTGTGTCTTTCAGCACACGCTGTTTTCAAATGGTGAGAAACTCTCAGGTGGATATTTAATGAAATCTAAGGCAAATAAAGGAGAATAATTTATTTGTAGACTAGCTGAAGTACCCGTTCTTTTACCGTTAATTTTTAAAAAATATTATTCTTGCAATATTATTCTGAATTGCAAAGAGAGTAAGACCCGGTGCAAACCAATGTAAAAAAATTGAAAAATAACTTTTTAATGAGTGCACTTATTATTTATCTGGAAATACCAGACTGCCTTTTCGTACTTTGTGAGCAAAAATATAAAAGCTTAAAAGCTCTCACTTTTCATCAGGGTCAGAAGATATTTCCGCTGTGCCTTTGGAGCGCTGATCTCTCCTGCCCACATCTTGACTTTTTGGATTTTATAAAGGACGAGGTCCTTCTTTATTTAGCTATAACGCCTCTTTAGCCCTCTTAACACCCCATGAAGGTCAATTTTCTTACCTCCATTAGGTAGCGTTTCTCTACTCCATGAAAGAAACGCGCCTGCTAAATTCCAAGTCTGCAGGTCTAACAGTTCAAAAACGGGAATATTTACTCACAACGCCCCTTAAGCTTTCGAAACACCTTTCGGGATTGATTCAGGTAAAAACGGGTAACTTCTTCACCGATGGGAGATAGAGGGTTACCACATCATATAACTTCCTTGAATCAAGGAAGTTATATGGGAAGGAAGGGAACGAGTCAAAGCACGATCAAGGTTCTTGATCGTGCTGGGGCTCGTTTCTGAGTTTTAGTGGTATGCACATTGTACACTTTCTTTTATAGTGAGTGAGGGAATATTAACGTCGCACTGTTCAGCCACACGAGGGCTTTTGGCGACGGACCACGTATTCTGAACCATGGTCAAGTGATGTGGACGACACCTGAGCTTGCACCCCCTCTCCTAACTACCACACTACACCAACGGGAGGACGTTTCAGTTCTCGACAGATTTAGCATGCTTCGCTGCCCTACACGGTGAGTCTTTAGTGGTACTGGGCTACCACAGCCCCACTTTCTTTTATAATATGATACATTGATTAGTTAATCCCAAAACATTATTCTTTTTTAAAAGCTTGTAGTTGTTTCTTAATTCACAAGAACATGTTTAAAGCAACAAAAATATTTAATGCCCAAAAATATTATACACACACACACAAATAAATATAGAATTTCTTGTAACCACTAAATTTTCATTCCATAAAGCGGTAAAATCTTTTTGGAAGTTGAAATTATTTCTCTAAACTAGGATTAGTGACATACTACTTTGCTTTATTATACGTGTTGGGAAAAAATGCAAAAATGTGAATACACGCAGTCATATTTATTTCGTAGATATAACCAGGTAAATAAATAAAAAATATTGTATGTTTAAAAACTGTTTGGAAAATTTGTATTTACATTTAACAGTTCGTCCTTTAAAGCTTCCATAACATCGTTGTGTTGTCTTGAGTGTTTTTATAATTTAATATTGATTTCAAAAACGGCATTTTACAGTTTAAAGGTTTGACAGTCTAGTTACACACACACATAATTTACAACATTTCATTTTTCAGTGAATTTAGTTGTAATGTATACGATCTGAAGAAAAAAAAAACTTGAGACATATAGAATGTGTTGTCAGATGCATTTTAAATTTCACAATTCCATTATGAAAAATTAACGGAAGGCCCAAACTATCTTTTTTATTGCATAATCTTTTTAAAAAAAAACACTTTCTTTTATTTAATGAATGTTATCCTTCTAAAAAATAATAAAAATTTTCTAGAAAGGTAAAATATATTATCAGAAATAATGACGGAATTACTTCAAATGAAGAAATAATAAGAATAAACCCTGTGATTAAGAAAAATAATGTTTTTAAAGTTATGTTCATCGTAAATATATTTTCTTAAAATAAACGAGATGAAAATGAAAACGATGCCTGTGAAAACAGAATACATTATATCTCCTAAACTTCGTACAGCCTTTGCGTCTGAATCTAAGTTCCATGCCTTAGTTCGTCATGTTAATTTCAGCCACGTCTTTTTCTCGTTTTGCTACCTACCGATACAGCACTCACGATTGATAATAAAACGTGTCAAGGGTTTTAAAGCTTCACTTTTGACATTTTTTTGAAGAGTAAAGCAGTTACTTTAAAACAAATCTGTTTTTAAAAAAATTAAGCCAAGTTTTTTGACCCTAAAATATTTTAGATATAACAATGATGCCAGGTTCACATACTAGTCATTTTATATTAGAAGAAAAAATTAAGAAGAGAATAAAAATATTTTTAATTCATTACTTTGGCGTGGTAATTCCTTATTTATTACTTTTCTGTAAGAGTACAAGATATTAAATAATGGGTACTTTTCCGTTTCGCCTGTGCAAATTTCTTCAAGTTGGCGTTATTGGCGACAGCACACAATATACACATAAAAAAATGTTGTAAATGGTAGTTCTCATTGGTTTTTTATATATTTTTATGTGTACGAAAAAGATGTTACTTATAAGAAAATACCACGAATTGTTTTGAAAATATGGAGGCAAAAGGTTACTAGCGTGAATATGGTGTATCATATATTGGCGTCGGTTGCATCATTTTTGGCGACTTCATCGCTTGCGCCGGCAAAACGGGAAAGTGTACCAAATAAAGTATTCAAACTTTATAGTTAATAAGAATTGATAAAAATACAGTCGATTTACATTTACATAACCAAACAAAAACTTTATCTGCTCTATTTTTGTTATTCTACATTTTAAAAATTTTATGGGGTACAAAATTTGTTTTATAAACTAACAATACGTTTGATACGTAGATTTTTATAGTTTTAGCAAATTTTAAAGAAGGATGAATTTGTATTAAATAAGACATCCTTTTCTGTTTTTAGGTTACAATTTACAAAACCTCTTCAACCTATACTTTGTATTATTCCAGATTTTATGTTTCGAAGTTTTGTGATAAAAAAAATGTATGAAGGGTTTTGGTTTGATTTTAGAGCTTAAAAAGATCTACGTGAATATAACTTTTTCCTGAAATATATTTCAGTCTTGACAAGTACTGTTGAAGCTTCGATGTTTTTTTTATTTAAGCGTTAGAATGCAGATATTAATTTAAAAGGAATAAAAAATTCATTCTTTCTTAAAATTTATTTTTCCCTTGCTTAAGATTTATTTTCTTGTTAATTTCATTTTGGCAGTCTACCTTTACGATTGCTAAATTCTTGTAATGACTGTGAACGAAAATCATTATGATACAAAATTCTGCGAATTGTTTATCCGTTATATAAACATGTTTTATTTTAGTTATTGATTGAATCGTGAGTCGTTTGCTTTCATTACAAGGAACCCTTAAATTTGTCTGTGGAACTTAGTGTAATAGAACATATTGGCTTTATGAATTTTAATTTTGGACTAATGCTGCATAGAGAGCATTTGGAGAGTTACATCAAGAACTACCAAGAGATGGCTTAAAAATTTTTCTATTTAGCTTAATCCTCGAAAGACGCCCACAGGTTAGAAAATCAGAATATAAATTTTGATTAATTGAAGACAATGATTGAAACCAATCCCAGTTTAGCTTGGTAAAGTAAATTGCCGTATATTTTCCGGCGCACCTGTACCTTCAAGCTGCATTTTTTAATTTTTAAGTTTATTCGCCGTATAACGCGCTTCTTTTTTTTACAAAGAAATCTGAAATGCGCATGTACAAGGCTCTTATTTTTGAAGTCATTCATTCAAAGTATTATACCAGACTTTTGAACAATGGTATACTTCGAAGACTAAAACCCTAAAGCTCAAGAAATGAGGTGTTAGAAAGTGTAAAAACATTTATAAAAGGAGGCCAAATGTATCGTATCAGTCTAGAAATAGTGCGTGAGTGGATAATAAAAGCGTGGAAACAATTAAGCCTGATATAATTATAAAGTCATTTAAAAATACAGTATATCTAATAATCTAATGGAACGGAATATAATCACTTATTTATGGATCAGAGTAACGCTGATGATGAATATTAAACAGAATTTGATAATGTACCTAAAGAAATAACAGACGAAGAATGTGACTACTTTTCATGTTATCCAATAATGAAAGATTATAACGTATGTATTTTCCTTTAAATAAACAATATGCAGATATAGGTTGAAGTCTAATTTTTTAATACCCTTTTATAAGTTTCACTTGTATGTAACGGAATCTTGAACTCAATTTTGACCCACTTTAAAAGGTCGGATTAATTCGAAATTTTGCTCAATTTGTCCAGGACCGATGACAATACAATAATTTAATAATTTTGTTCCATTGTCCTGATCAGGATCATAAGGATTACCTATTTTCAGATCCCATCCCGCATCTGCCGACTATAAGTTCAGATTCTACTTCCAGATTTGGCGACTAAAATATTAAGTTACAACTTAATTCGATTAACTACAAAAGGGTGTTTTTTAGTTTTTTAAAACTATAATTTATTATTTATGCTCATCATCCTTTTATTCTTAAAGCTTTCATTTTTGTAACCGGCGTATAACATGTACCCGTAAATTTCGTTCTTATTTTCTGTGCTGAAAGTGTGTATTGGGAAAATTGATGAGTAGCGTGAGACTTAAGGAATTAAATTATTGATTTTTATTATATCTACAGCTATTAATTACAATATTTACAGTTAGATACAAGTTATTCAAATTATTGAGTATTGCAATAGTACAGAACATTTTATTCGTGATGGAAGAAAAGGACAAAACACGACATCTGTTTCCGAATGTTTCAAGAGGTCTGATCTCTCCACTCTCTTTGAGTGGACCGGTCCCTTCTTACATTTCGAATTTCACTCCAGGTCCGGCTCGCAGGTGGAGTCCAGATGTTGTTCGCATGGCGATCGGTTGTCGGCGGGATTTCAGAATCAAGCAATATTTTAGTGGTGTGCATGTGAATATGAACGGCGTAATGTTATCTGCATAGAAAAGCCGATTTTCAGCTGCGAGGCAGGAAAACGTTGAAGCGCATTATACGCCAGAATATATGGAGATGAAATAATACGGAACCATTTATACAGAATAGGTGGAAATATAGTAAATAGGTAACACACGACCAAGATTAAAAAATTACACATAAATAAAAATTAGCAGATCCTCTTCTACCCTATACTTACCCCCAGAAATATCTCCCACCAGATTGTCACCCATTTTTATCTAGGACAATGACATGCGTGTTAAACAGATTGTATGATAATGAAGAATAATTGAAAAGAGAGGTGTTGCAGTTTTTAAAATAAAATTGATAAAAGGAATTTTCAAATTAACTTCTTGCTAGGAAAGGGTTGCTCAATACAAATTAAAATTATTTTGTACGAAAATGCGCAAATTTTTTTCTCAGTTCCAAAAAGATAGACTTTTTTTGGTTGAACGATATTTTTAAAATTGAAATAGATGTTTAAATAAAAATGGAACACATCAAAAAACATTTTAAACAGCGAGATCTTATGCAATCATTTTGTAAATATATTTCATTTTTAATCTTTGAAAAAAAACATTTTAAAATCATTTCATTTTTTATAACCATGATATAAAAAAAATTGTTTTGGACAGTTAGCTTTCCTTGTATAGAAAAATATTGCTATATGTCTTTGTGAAAGATTGAAACATCTTTCTTCGGTTTGATATAATGAAAACCTCTCTAAAAACCATTTCATAACATAGTTTTAAAGCTTTAGACGTATTTACTCGAATCTAAGCCACACCCCGATTTCTCAACTGTGGAAATGAAAAATAGTGTAAAAAAGTTTAGAACCTGTAATTGCTCTAATTGCCCCATCCAACGCATTTTTTTTTAATTCGATTCTAAGTTGCAACCGATTTTCAGCAGCTTTAATATCGGAAAAAAAAAGTGCAGCTTAGATCCGAGTACATACGCTATTAATCTTAAAAAATGTTAGTACAATTTCTTTTTGAAAATTATAAGCAAATTCTTAATACCCATTACAAAATTATTAGATTGTCAAAGTTTTTCAGTGAAATTAAATAGGAATAATTACAGTGCTGAATTTTAAAATATTCCAAGGGTTATTTACTGTAATGTCCATAAATTAAGGATAAGGCCAGCTCCAGAAATTTAAAGTTCAGAAATAAAACAAACGGGATTTAATTATAAGCCTATTTATTAAAGAAAAGATAAAGAACAAAAAATTGTTCTAAAAAAGATAAAAATTATTTTGCTCCCTGGAGAAAATGTAAAAATTCTCCCCATTACAAAGACTTAATATTACTTGGTTGGTATGATAATTAACACACTGTATGTCTCCAATGCAATGAAATACAGTCCGCACAACGCTCAGTAATGCTGATTATCAAGGTATCTGGCTGATCTTGAGGAAGATTACTCCACTCAACAAACAATGCTCTTTGAAACTCTGGTACATGTGCAGGAAGTGGTGAACGTGGGCTAAAACTTGTCGTCGGCCAAGCATGTTCCGCGCTTTCTATATCGAATTTAAGCCAGGTGAGAATGCTGTCCATTCCATACGGGATATTCCTCCAGATTGAAGGCGTTCATTTACGATGTTTGCTCGGTGGTGTTGCCCTCCATAAATTCTGCGTTCATGGAACCACTAAAAAACTTATATGTGGTTTTGGAATGGTCTCGATAAATCTGGGGTGTCATGGTTTCGATTTAAATATGCAGATCCGTTCTGGAGCCAGATTACCCCCTTTCTAACGAGCAATCCTGAAACACCTTTAAAGGTACCATTCAATGATGTTGTCTTGGTGGGAAAGGGTACCTGACGTTCTCCATATGCATGTCCGATGTGAAGCAAACTGGACTCGTTCGAAAACACCACACGAGTCCACTGTGACGATGTTCACATTGCATGCTAACAACTGGTGACAGTAAGTTACCGTGAGTGAAACGCCTCTGACAGACCTGAAAGGATATAGACCAATATGTCCCAAGTGTCTGTACACGGTTTGCCTTGAAATTGTTCTTACCCGTGGCTGCAGATAGCTTACGACACAGATAGGATGATATTCTCTCCGTCTGCATTTTTTGGCAGTTACTGCCAAATACTAGTCTTCATTCGGCTTTGTAACTCGTAAGTGACCTGTATTGTAACATCTTTTGACATTTCCTTCGTCCTGCAATCGTTTCCAAAGCCTAGAGATGACATTTTGGGCAATTCCATGTTCCTCGGATACTTTGACCTTAGTAAGCCTACATTTCCAGCAGCCGATAATTCTACCACGTAAAAAGCCATCTACATGTGTCTCCTGTATCATAACTATTCGGTTATGGCACCGAGCGGCTTCGGGTGCTTGTGAACAATTTTACTTCTTTGCTACGATTCCTTATATACCCCTGTCTTACACTCGTGTAATTGTCTCCGTGTTCCCCGAAGAAAGTGAGCTGCTCGACATCGAGATTGGATGCAAAGTGATTGGAGTCAAGTGCTGTTTACGATGAGTCCTAATTCAGTTTAGAGTGTGATACCAGACGTGTTTTGGTATGGCGAGAAAGGGGCACTTGAAGTAACCCAATATTCTTTTAGGAAAGATCTCATTACTGACGATGTGGTTTGATGATGTGTGGTGGAATCAGCATAGGCAAACGTACTGATCTACATGTCATTTCGAAATGGCAATTTGAAGGCTCAAAGAAATATAGACTTGATCGAGAGACTTCATGTCGTACCTTATGCTGCTGTCATTGGTGATTCCTTTCCTTCAATGCAGGATAATGCCAGACTTCATACACCTCGTTTTATGGAGAACTTCCTTGAAGCTGAAACAATACAGCGTATGAAGAGGGCAGTATGCTCTCCTGATCTTAATCCAATCGAGCATGTTTAAAACACACTCGGACGACGCGTTGTTGCAAGACCAAGGCCTCTTGTTACTGTCCAAGATTTGGAGTCGAACTTCGTAAGAGTGGAACATTATTCCCAAAATCCCATCGATAACCTCATCGCATCTATGCTAAATTGTGTATGATACAGTCTTAGCAATGCTAGGGGTCCTCACACCATTTCAAAACAATCGGTTTTTGGAATTTACATGTAACCAAATTGTTGCACTGAAGCATCATTTCCAGTTTTTATATAATTCCAAAGAATATGTTCACATACAATTGTTTTCTGCTTCCTTTTTTTCTGTATTGCATTTTATTTACACTTGTATTTTCCCTTTTATGTCCATGCAAGGATAACGCGTAACCGATTACTACAATTTTTTGCTTGTTCCCCTAATTTTTTTCAGCACACACAGAGTGTGTAATCAAAATTTAAAACGCAATAATACAGCAAGAAAGAGACGGATCTTCGAATTAACTTTTAGTGGTGAGTGTCTTAAAAGTAAATTCAGTAAATCATTCTTTGTTGATAACTGATATCTTCTTTTCGATCTTCTTGTGGCTAATTTGCAGGATCATCACTTAGCAATCTTTTGCGAGCTGATAAAAAAATTTCACCAAAAAAATATAAAAATAAGAGCATTAAAGATATTTATAGCTTTGAGAAGCATGGGACTTTGTGTACAAAAATAAGGTCAATTGGGTAAAATTAAAAAACATGTATGCATGATTTTTTTAAATTTAGTTCTTTTAACTATTTTTCGTAAAACTATGAAGTTACTATTGAAAACCTTAAAGAAATGAATTCTTGATGAAATCCTGTAAATTTAGAAATTAAAAATAATAATTTTTAAGTTGACGTATTAATTAGTTATAAATAATTTAATGAATAAAAGAGATAATTTCAGTTTTGATGATTAGAAATCATTCTTCTATATAAACATTTAGCAATGAATAATTAATTTATTAAATTCCAAAACGGATTCTAATGAAAATTTTAATACATGCGATGAATAGCTGTGTTGTATGTTTGAATATTTTAAATAAAGTTTTGTGTTCAAAATTCCGAAATGAAAAATAACTTTTTTCGAAATATTCAACAGTTTTTATACTTAATAATTTTCTGCTGATAATAAAGAATTTTAATATCTAAAGAAATATATCAGACATAAACAAAATTCTGAAAGAACTTTTTGTTATATTTTAGAAATATGTCTAAATTTTACTTCCTTCAAAAGAAAAAAATACTTAGTTTTTTTTATATACATATTGATTATGAATGTTGGATTTCGTCAAACAGAAAAAATTACTAATTGTCACTTTTAAATCATATTGAAATGAAATTTTTCTAATTGAGAACGATTTTTAAAGCTCGTTACCAAGATAGAGTAATAAAGTAATATAAGCCGTTGCCCGTCCACTATGCTGGGTATTTCATTTTGTTGTGTATTTAAATACAGTTTTTAAGATAGCGCGCGATACATAAGTATTACCATTGGGCTTTCATATTGTTACGTAGATCCGGGTTCAAGGATTTTATGCAAAACAGTCTCAAAGATAAATAACAGTTCTTTAAGAACGATGCGAATTTATTATCGGAAATCCAATTCTTTAAATACAGGATTCCACAGCAATATTCACAGAGCAAATCTCCGAAGGTCTTCACACCTTCAACAGCAATCAAACACAACTATCAGTGTTTACAATACACGTATGCAAAATATTATTCACAAGCACAGCCGAGCCAATCGGCAATCAAAAACAATTCTCACTCTTCGCCGGTTAAAATCAGACTACCTCGTTGCGGCTGGCACTGCTATATTTATAAACCCGACGGAAATTTCCAGAAAAATCCTCACGTCATAGAGCTTGAAATTAGTGGCGAGATCCACTACTTTCTAGAAGAATCCAGAGGGTCCCAAACTCGCCAACATGGTCGCCAATGACGCCAAATTAGAGGCCAACCTGTTCGTTAAACATGATACCAACTTGGTTCTATCGCTAAGATTTCAACAAATTCTCATTGAATCGCCACTATAGCGTAAGAAACGGCATTGCTTATGAATATTACAATTTTAACATAAAATAAATGTAGCATAGAGTAATATAAATGCATTACACAGCCAAATACAGATTATTTACAATATTTACTCAAAATTCGTAACAATATTATTGAAAAATATTATTTTAACCCTCACCTCTTAACTTAAAAAAAAAGGATTCTAAAATCAAAGTCTATTTATTTTTTACTCCTTCATAACACCTCTTGGGAGTTGACTTCAGTAAAATCCATTCTCAACGGATCTCTATTTAACAAAAAAGCTTGCTTACCATATTTAAAATTTGTAGTTTGTTGGTATAATAGTTCGAAAATGGGTATTTTTTATTTAAACTCTGCCGTAATTGCAGCAATCCAACCTTTAAAATTGATTACCGAAAGACCCGCTTATAACAGATCTTTACTGAACAAAAGAAACAATCGAAATTTCAAATCTGCAGGTCTCTTAGTTCTAAAACGGACATTTCTTTTTATCTATACACCTCCAGTAGCCACCGCAACACACCCTTAAGAATCGATTTCCCAAAAAAGATTCTTAGAGGATCTCCACTCAACAACAACAAATAATAATAATAATAAAATAATAATAATAATAATAATAATTCTTCACATCAAATTTCAAGTCTCTACGTTTAATACAAAAGCGAGAACTTTTTTTTATCTCTACGCTCACACAACTCCAAATGGATTTACGTTAAACCCGCTCTTCGTAGATCTGTATTCAACAAAAGAAACATGCTTACCAAATTTCATACCTGTAGGTCTAATAGTTCAAAAACGGAAATGTTTTTATCAATAACACCTCCTAACCTCTCGTAACCTCTCTTAGCTGTCGATTTTCACAAAACCCGTTCTTAGCGAATTTCTACTCAACAAAATAAACATGTTTACCAAATTTCATATCTCTAGGTTTAATAGTTTGGGAGATCTCGTGAATAGTAAGTGAGTCTCTTTTCTCCTTTATTTGTATAGATGTTTCAGAGAGAAGTTCTGAAATTTTCCTTACTTTATTATTACCTGTAAAACTGGTTGTGAGAAATAACACAGCAACCGTATAAGTATATATTCATAAGAAGATTCATAAAAAGAACTAAGTTTCAAATATTAAGACTTGGTATCGCAAAAATGACTGAACTATCGTTTTTTATTTTTTATTTAATCTTATTCTTCGCATTATCATTTGTCGATTGATGTATCACTTGTGCATGTCGGAAAGTTAGAAGTTGGATAAAACTTCATTTTAAAAAATGCAAATTAACAAATTAGGCAATTCAACCAAGCTTCCTTTTAGAAAAAAAAGCTAAATAAAGCATTTTGATGAAAAATCTATTTTAAAAAGATAAATAATAACTATAAGAAAAGAATGTGTGATATATAAAGCAGGGTATCACCGAGGCATTACAATAACGTAAATTTTTCTTTGGAAAATGTGGCATGTAAAATTTTTGAATTATGTAAGGCATTTTATATTAATAATTTCAAAATTACAGTTCTTATACCTCATATGTTTTTCATACAAATATAATACTTCAATAATATATGAAGGAAAAAACTAAAATTTCTATCTTAAAAAAATGAATTTTTAACATTTTTCTAAAATTTTCTTGTGCAATTAATACTCTCTAAAAATGTATCATTTGTAAAAATGTATGGATTGGAAAAATACGAAAATACAATTATTTTAAAGAAAAATATATAACTAATGTCCTTAAAAGGTATTTTAAGTTTATTTAAGCTTATTATAATTATTTTTCAGAATTATGAACTTCAAAGTTGTTTTTCTCAGTTTGTGTTTTTAGATACATGAGTTCATTCCAAATGCTACTCCTTCCACAATTATTTACCAATCACTTCCATTTTTTCTTTTTGTGTTATATATAAAGCATGTAACAAAATTAGAGAACGATTTTACTGTAAACTGAATAAATTTTTATAAAAATTTCAAATGTTAGATATATTGGCTTTTTCGTTAAATTTTAGCATGCATATCAGCATTTTATTTTTTTTCTCCAAAACGAATTAATTTATTGTAAAATCGATCCTTAAAGTTGTTAAGAACATCTTTAAGAATATTACCAAAAAAAATTTAGGTCGAAAATTAATAATTACAAAAGGAGTAAAAAATTTTAAAATTTTTCAGATTTTCTTCAAAAAATTTAAATTTTAAATTTGTGTGAATAATATGTAAAAATTTCATCTCGTATTATTTTTTGAATAGAAACATAATATGAAATGCTAAAATATAATTTTTAAATACATAAATAAAAATATATTATTCCAAAGGTATCAAGTCCCCTAAAAAACAAATAATGGGTTGCATAAAAATAAAATGTGTATGTATTCATTCAAATGTAAAATCACATTACCTATTAATTCACTCCGAATTTATTCGAACGTTATATATTTACATCCTATTTCGAAAAGTTTCTAAAAGAATTATAATTTATAGGACAACTTGCTTTCACCATCCTATATATTTAGAAATATTTCATTTCGTATCATAAAGTGGCATGAATCACGAAAGAATTGTTGAAGTATAATTTTGTCTTCTAAAGGAAGATGCATCTCTGTCACACACAGCATTTCAAAACGAGTGATTTATTATGTTTGTAAAACGATATATGGAAATCTAATCTGTTCATATCGTTATTCAGTGACTCGGATGAATTTATCGCTAGAACGAGACAAACAATGTTTACTATTTATAGCTCATCACTTGAAAGGATGTGACATTTTGTCGGACATGGCAAAAGCTCTTTGGATGGATATTAATGGACAATGCTTGGTCTATATGAGCGATTCTGCAGAAAGAGTGAGTTTCTTCAAAAGATAACAAATTATTCCTTTTGCTTTGCAAAATTTTCGCTAAGCCTAAACTTAGAATTAAAAATTAAATGAAATTAATTCATGTAATTTTTATGGCAGTGATTTCTTTTAAACCTGCTATTATTTCTTCCTCAGAACATTTTTCACAATCGAATGTGTTACTTTATTCATTTAACCCTTAATTTCACACTGTTGCATTTCTGCAACATATGATTTATTTTAATTTAACAACTCAATATTTTTTAATTACCTACAAATCATTTTATTTTAAAAAAAAAAATCTGAAGAAAAAAGAATTTTTCAAGAATCCACAATTTTTCCCCTGTTTAAGAACTTTTTTTTTCAAAAAAACCATTATAATTTATGCCCTCTTGTTTTAAAAAAAACCCTTAAAAAATTTAAAAATTAATTGTAAAATCCTATTTTTAAATTTTACAAAATTCCCATGTTGCATTCTGAAATTTAACAAAACAAATGACGGATTAAAAAACAGCAATTTTTTTATATATTTTTTTTCCCTTTTTATTATTACTTGAAATACTTAAAATTTTTTTCAAGAATTTAAAAAAATTGGGGAATTTAAAAATTTTATTATCTGATATAAATAAAAGGCTTAGGGGACGACTAGCTGGGAAACCCTGATTTTGAAAAAAATATAAATGAATAATTTTTTTTGTTTAGTGTCCTTTGAATTAAATATAAATATAAAAATTTTTTTAAAAATATTATAAAAAAATTATTTAAATGCAATTTTTTGGCAAAAGTGAAGGAAAATTATATTTTTTCCAAATTTTTTTTTTCCTTTTTTTTAAAATGCCAAAAAAATTTTGCCTATAATAGGGGGAGGGTTTTTTTACCGGGACAAGGTTTTGAAAAAATTCCCTTATTTTCTAGTTGTGATAATGAAATTAGAACATGTGTTTTTTGTCACAATTTCTCTATTGTTATGTATTAAAATATCAATAAACCCACCAAAATCATACATTTCACAAATATCCTAGTTCAGATTCTGTGTAGAAGTACTAATTACATGTGGACACACAAAATATAATTGTAGAAGCATTTTTCATTAAAGGAGAAAACGTCATTCTTTCTTTTTTTTTGCCAAAAAATTGTATTTATCGTAACATCTTGCATATAACGCGAACTAAACTTTCAAGCTGCAATTTTTAGTTTTTAGATATATTAGCCGTATAACGCGCACCACTTTTTTTTCGGAGAAACCTGAAATGTATATGAGCAATACTCTTATATTTTGAAGTCATTTATTCGAGTTATTTTGTTAAGATTTTGCAAAAATAGTACACTTTTAGTATAATCCTTTAAGTTTATAAAAAAATGTGTGCTAAAAGTGCACATTATACACCGGATTATATGGTAAATAATTTTTTCTTGCATTAATATTCGTAAAACAGTTTTATATATATCTTCCAATTCAACTGGCACTAAATTTCAAAAAAAAAAGTCCACTTACGCACTTTTTCAAAATCCAGGTTTTGAAGGTAATCAGACATCTCAACTGAATGCTTTATATTAAATAAAAATATTGAACTGACTGAATTTAATTGCACGGATTTCTTTTTCATTTTGGTGCAGAGTCACCGTAAGAAAACATTATTCCAATCTTAACATTTGCATTATTTTTTCATCCACATTTACAAATTCAAAAACAAAAGAGGACAAAAGTATTTATGCTTTTTAATTCTCTTTGAAAGGAATGAAGAATCAAAGCATTTTTACCCAATGAAATATATCAAAATACATAAATGCGCAACTGATTTTTTTTTTTCGATAGTATAAAATTTATCACATAAAATATTTGCTTTTGAAATATAAATTTTGTAACGATAGGCGATATTTTAGATTTTCTACTGCATCCACAATAAAACAGGCTATAAATGATAATAAAAACACGCATACACACTATTTATTACTTTTTAAGTTGAACATCGCGATTTTTTTCATTTTTTATTTTCAGCTTTGACTTGCGAGGTTCATTTTTATGACAGTTCAGGAGTGGGTAAACCGCGTGCTTCATGTATCGTCAAGACAGTCAAAAAACCAACTATAGAAGAAAAAAAAATGTTTTTTTATATGTGGGTCGACATACATTTGTGAGCAAAGTTTTCTTGCATGAGGATCAACAATAGTAAACATGGATGGAAGTTGGTTGACATTAATTTGCAATGCTAATTAAAATTTAAGCAAGCTATCTCCCTCTTAAAGCTGTTTTCGCCATATGTACGAGAGCGTGAACTTGACGCGGAGCACATTTTCGAACAGAAAAAATGCCTAATTTTTATAAAAATTTGTGACATTGTAACTCATGCATTTGTTTATAAAATATAGTGTTTTTAAAATTTCAAAATATTTCATAAATAATTAGTTATTCCTTTTAACATGTGAAGGGATAGCTCATTTAGCATTACGGTATAGGGAAAAAATGTAAAACACATTTTATAAAAGAAAAAATGTGTCAAAAAAACTCGGATACAAATGAGTAGTATGGTAAAATAAGTGATTCTCTACAGGATAGTGTAGCCGGAATATAATATTAATGTTTGTGAGTACTTTTATATCTGAAAAAATATTCCTAATTCGGCCCTTATACTTTAACATTTGCCGAAGATAGCCTTAATTTTAAAAGGAATTGTAGAAATGTGCGATAGGGTACACTTGTCTCATTAAACTGATTCTAAAATAAATGTGCTTGCAGCTATCGATATGAAATTAACACAATACATAAATTAATTAACTGATTGAAACTGCCACTATTTTATTCAGCTTATATTTATTGTTTTTCTATGTGGTACAATTTATACCTTTTCTAAGATACAATGAATTCAATCATTTTAAAAAGTTGCTCCATCAGAATCCTCTACTTTCACAATGAGGCCCTTTAGCCAAAACAATTGCCCCCACCTCTGGGTTAGTTGAAAGGGCCGCGGTAGCCTAGTGATCAAGGCATAGGATTCGTGGTAGGCGTGTCATGATTTCGAGCCTAGTACCGCTGAAGACCCACTGTGTAGGGGAGCGATGCACGTTAAATCTGTTGAGAGCTCAAATGCCCTCCCGTTGACGTGATGTGGTAGTTAGGAGAGGGGAAGGTCAGCTCAGGTGTCGTCCTCGTCATTTGACCATGGTTCAAAATTGTGAGGTTTGTCGCGAAAAGCCCTCGAGGAGCTGAGCAGTGCGACAATATTCACTCACTCACTGTGTTAGTTGATTCTTTAATATGGTATTTTCCGATTACATTTATTCTAGAAGGCATACGTTTATTTTTCATAGTTAAATGTACAAATATACTAAAAGCAGAAATAGGCTGCATTTTCTGGTTTCATACATTATGGAGTTCTTACATGCAATAAGGTTGAATATTATATTCACGTCGCATTTCTAAGCAACGTTAGAGTTATTGGTATTAGTACTTATACCTTTATAAAATCTACTATTTTGTACCGAAATTTTTGATCAAAATAAAAGGGAAATCATTCTCAACTTTACATTTCTAAAAACTACCCATATTTGTAAAATCCCTTCAATAGCGCACGAATTTTCAGGGATCCGGTCGAAAATTCACCATTCTTGTATCATGCTCCTTTCATTTTGTTGATTTTCGGAACAAAACAGTAAACAATTATTGATAAATATTAGCATTAATTAATAAATTAATCACTAATAACAAATATTTAATTAAAGTTTGCGTACTATATACTTAGAAAAATAATCAATCGGAAAAATCAAGGGCTTGGGTCCGGAACCCCGGATCCTTTTTGGACTCCCATATGTTTTAAAACTGCGTAAGGCCCGAGCAATACTGGATATATATATACTTCTGCTAATTTAATTCATCAATCGATTAATATAATTCTAAACATGGTCAGTGCCGTATACAAAAGGGTGGTTAATCCCTATCAATCAACAAATTTTTAATTTTTACCGAGGGGAATACCAGTTGGCTTTTTCGTCTACGTGTTTTTTAGAATTGTCCTCCCCCCCCCTCCATACTAAAAAAGGTTTGTGTACGTCACAGAACAAGATTAATTTAATTTATTGAAGAGAATCTCTCTCCCTCTCTCATTAGATAACAGGAGATCGTAAGACATTCAAAAGTTTAACAAAATAATATACTGTGAAAACAATCTAAAATCTTATCTTTTTTTCAAATAAAAATATTTCTATATATATTTTAACATTTCACAATACATCTCATAATTTTATTGCACACATCAAATTTTGTGCTCTTGCTCATGGCGCCATCTACTGTTCAGAATATAAACCTTATTATTTTCCTGGAAATGTTTAAAAACGAAGGTATTCTAATTTTCATTAAGCTACTTGTGTACTTGAATCTTGGATACAAAGATATTCACGCACCACATTCTGAGCAATATATCAGGTAAATATTTAAAAAGTATTTTTCATGAAAATCCACATAACTTATTAAAAATTTGGGGAATGTAGGTAATCTACAATTTTTCACATTCACGCGATTTCAAGTAAATAAGCGAGCTGAAAAATTTAGTTAAAATTACATCAATATTTGAAAGGCAAGAAAAATTGACTATTGGAAATTTTATTTCCTTATCCCTTATCGTTGAAAAATAGTGTGTGCATCTTTAATCAATAACGATATTAACAATGGCGTAACGTACACCCCCGCATCGCAGGAGGGGAGTCTTACTGACGCCAAGTATGTATTTAAGCTTGGGGCCCCAAACTTGACTTTTCAAGGGGCCTTACTGTTTTCCGTTACGCCACTAGATGCACCACTGGAATGCAATCTACTATTAGCAAACAACTTCTTGTCTGAAAATTATTCGAATAAACCGTACATAAATTCATTTCAATATATTTTTTTAAGACCAAATTATTTCATAATTGAAAAAAATACTATACAATTGATCCTAGATGGGTACCCTGGAAAAAATAATTTTACCCTCTCGCACGGATGTCTAAAGTCGTGTGCCAGAACCCAGGGCCTCGCTTCGTTCTCAACTCAGTCTTAAATAAGATCATGATTCGAATAATTTTAATGGTTAAATATTATTCCCCGTACATATTCTCCATAAAAAAAAGTGAATTTCAGACTGCATGTCAACTGGAAAAAGTGTAAGACTATATTATTAGGGATGACCGTTGTTCAATGGCCTTGGCCTAATACCATAACAACCAGTGGTGCACGTCCCTAGGGGTCCGGACCCCTACCAAAGCCCTTCATTATTTTCAGATTGATTTTAATTCTAAGTATATAGTACGTAAAATTTAATTAAGTATTTGTTATTGATGATTAATTTTATTAATTAATGCTAATTATTTATTCAAGATTCAAGAGCATGATACAAGAATGGTGGACTTGTGACCCTGGACCCCCCCCTTGAAAAATTTCTGTGTGCGCGCTACTGACAGCAACTCATTCAGTTGAAATGCGGCCAACAGTCGAGCCGGTTTGTGCCTAGGTTTGTCAGCCGTGCACATTTATCTATCTCTAACAACCGTTTGTACAAGTATTTTAAACTATATTCTGTTACTGTCTATTTTTAAATTCACAGGTAGGGCCTACATTTCAATAGGGGCCCAGGGCCTCAGAATGTCAAGACGTCCATGCCCATCCGGGGTATTATTGATTCAGATCAAAGCCTGAAATGTTCTGTTTTACCATGAAAACGGCATTATTGGTAAAAATATTAATTTTAACATTGAATTAAAATGATTTTTAAGCTTTCTGTTTAATATTTGTTTATACGTATTATAAAAATTTAGATATGGTACTTGAAGTTTTATTGTTACTGGTAAATGCCATATTTCTTTTTTTTTTGCTTTTTCTCAAAATCAAATCTTTAATAGTTTACTCTTTCTTTTGATTTATGATGCATTTTAATCAATGCACCGCAAATCGAAAAGTGAAGAAAAAGTCGCCCAGTGTAATGTTTTGAATGCTATGGCAATTTTATAAAAGAGTCAATCCCTAGAAAAGGTTTCTTACTTCACAGGGAGAGTACACAGACCTCTCTTTTAGAGTGGGGAGGGGGGTGATACATTCTAAGAAACACGCAGACGAAAGCACCATGGTGTAAACACAAAGGTAAAAATTAAAAATTTGTTGAACTATTGGAGAACTGAGCTCCCAAACCCCACTCTTGTGTACGCACGCGCGTGCCGCCTATCTTCCGAATAAAATTTACAGAGTAATGATTAATTAAATTGAATTATGATGTACTGAGTAATAGTCTTTCTGGGTATTTTTCTGTACAATTTTTTGCAAATGAAGATTTTTTTTTCTAATTGACTTCTCATTTATGTACACTTTTCAGTTTTAAGGTACATTTAATACTATAACACATATTTATGGTTATTTTTTAAAAAATATTTAAGAAATGCCTCCTAAGATAAGATAGTTCCTCAAGTTCTCTCCTCTTATATACTCATTCTTAGTGGATCTTTACTCAACAAAAGAAACATACCTGCCGAGTTTCAAATTTGTATGTCTCATAGTTTGAAAGTTCTCGTGATGAGTAAGTGCAGACGTCGTTGATCTTGGGTGACCTTGGCTGGACTTCCTTGTGATAGTATCACTTGTTTGGAATTGATTCTAACACCTGAGACCATTTCGGTTTTACTTGTAACCATCCAGTTAATTCCAATCTAGGCTGCATGGTTTCAAACTTGACAGCGGCTCTGCATCCCATTGAATCAGCTAAGTGATTATGAGAATTCATTCTCACAAAAAACACTCAAATTTGTGAGTTTTAACCCCTGGCGTAGCTAGCTCTGAAGGAGCTCTGTATCAAAATTCCATCCGGGGCCCTTTTTTAGATATGGGAGCCCTGTTAGTGGGACTGTAGTTACACGTGTTGGGGCCCCTGAAGCTTGGGGGCCCCGCATCATTGATACGGCTGATTCGGCGGTAGCTGCGCCCCTGGTGTTAACACAACACATCACACAAATATTTCTTAAGCTTACACGGTAAATTATAGATTGTATTGCAAAAATGCTAATTACCATTTATTTCAATCTGGGAAGCTAATATTGTGTGAAACTTGTTCTTCAAAATGCACTCTGACATAAAAAAAATATATACACCCAGAAGAAATCGAGCTACTATCACGAAACTTAGCAGGAATGTAGTCTGCCGAAATATGCTAAAGATTAAAATTTCGACGCCAGTGAGACAAAGGTAAACGAGCTAAGCGTATGTGAGATACACATTTGGGAGAGTTTAAAAGTATGATTGCTCATGCCATAGGGTTATTCAAACAAATTAGTCGACTTGGATAGACGGTTCTGTGACTAGAGATGCGTCGAAGACGTAACCGGGGACAGTACAAACAATTGTCAGAGTTTAAGAGTGAGCGTATAGTAAGCCTCAGATAAGCAGATTGGTTGAAAAGACGTACCGGTCACCACCTCGGTCGGAGAAATATGGTAGTTCCTCTGCGTTGGCAACAATGGATCACGGAAGGGATAGTCGGGGCGTCCCAGGAACACGAATGCACGCGGTGATCGCGCTATCATAAAAACGGCCCCGTCCTCACCAACAACGTCGCTAGAATCTGTTCGACGCCATTTACCCCTTCCAGACATCCAATCAAAGGAAACCATTCGAAGACTGGCCGACGCAGATATAAGGAGCTCACTGCCATTAAGGGGACAGTGGACCATTAAAACTAATTTCTTAATTTGTTAGCTTAATTAGCTGAAAATGGTATCAATATAGTAAATGTGTATTATCTATCACAATTCAAATATATTTCTTAAAAAAACTATTATAAATTGATTTTTTTAAATAAAATTAAATTTTTAAAACTATTTTTAAAAATACTCCTCGCGCATTAGTTTTTAAGATATGAACGTAATTTGTGTTTTATATATAGAGGAACTACAAACAAATATATCTGTGCATGGATTTTAAATTTAGAATAACATTTGATGAGAAAAAGATAAATTCTCTATACTATATGAAATATTTCACCAACTATCACACATTCGAGGTATTCAAAACAACATAAAGTATGATCCGTTGAATTTCTTACAAAACTAATGCACAAATTTGTGAATTATATCATCTTTAATAGGTTGGGAAAATTCCAAAAAGATATGACGTAATTCGAAACGCAAGGAGCATTTTACGTAATAATGAGAAGGGAAAATTTACGAACTAAGAAAAGTGCATTTTAAACATTTACTTGAATAAAATAAAAAAGTAATTCTGTAATTATTAATCAAAATGACAAAATTATTTGACAGAATTATTCTATGAAATATAAGAAATATTATTATTATGAAAAACTAAAATCGCAATTTTGACCAAAATTTGACATTGTGAAGGTCCACCATCCCCTTAAGACACCTACCACTGACCCCACACCATAGGCAGTGTCGATTGGATCTTTGCCGACCTTGGGCCAGCTGGAGTGTGATCGACTGGAGGTGTGTGATCTTCAGCGATAAATCCCAATTCAGTTTCAGAGCAGTTTTCCTCCTCCATACGCCTGTGGAGGTGACCAGGCTACCGGTTCTATCCAGCATTTATTGTCAAGAGGCATTCGATTACACTAGGTGTGACAAAGTGGGGAGCGATTTGTTGAAATACACGCTCACCTCTAGTTGTTTTTCAACGCACTTTGACTTTACGTAGTTACGTGGACGTTATTTTAAAGCCAGTTGTACTGCCAAAGCTATCAAGTCACTCAGATGCCATTTATCAGTAAGACAACGCTCGTCCACATACTGCGCATCTTTCCCAACAATATCTTTAAGAATACGATGTACTTCCATGGCCACCAGATCTTTTGCCCAAAAAGCATTTCTGGGACCTGCTTGGAAGCAACTACAGCAGTCTTGCAATACTGGTGAATTAATTGCCCAGTTGTGCGAAGATTATGGCATAATCTTCCGCTGGAGGCCGTAAGTGACCTCATTGATTCGATGGTTTCGGCTTGTACAGCTGTCAGAGGTGAATTTACTACCTACTGATTTGCAACATTTTCAGGTCATTTCTTCTTAATAAAACAATATGTTCCTCTGAATTTGTAACCATTCGCTTATATCCTCATACACTACATACAAGTTGTTTCGTGATAGCAACTCGTTTCCTTCTGGGTGCATATTGTGTGTGTGTATGTGTGACAGAGTGTAAATTCAAGAATAAAAATTATCAGTTTATTAGAAACAATTTTGAATTTTTGAGAAAAACGCACCTATGACCTTAATTTTGCCCATAAGTTCATATAACATGGGCAGATCAAATATAAATGTGACTTTTTAAAAACATCTTTTCTCCGAAATATTACCTTTTTCTATTACACTTGTATGAAAATTATTTTCTACAACTCTTTCTTTAAGATTTACACATTTTTCCAACGTATTATGAGGCATTTTTAAATTCCCGTATAAGAAAAAGTTAGACGAATGTGTACGATAACCAAATTCGTCTACTTTTTATTCTTAACAATTAATTTTTTAACTGTTCTTTGAGTAGTTGGAAGTATAAATGTATGGTAGTTCTGCTAAATCTTGATAATAAAAACATATTGTGCACTAATTTTAACTCAGTGGCGCAAAAAGCCTGTTGAGGGCCAAGGCCTTCTGTGCCCATCTCAGTCTTCATGACCTTGGGCACTGAGGTGCATAAGCAGATGTTCCAGTCAGGTGGTCAGTCTGACTCGAAACCCCCAGTGTTGAATACCCAAGGAAGCTCGGTACTCATTTATCGACCAACTGAAGGGATAAAAAGCTGAGTCGCCTTTGCTTATCCCGGGTTTAAACCCTGGACGTGCGGCGTGGAAGCGCGATACGCTACCACTCAGCCACTGGGCTTCCATTATACACAAAGTTCTCTTCATTTTTCTTCTGGTATCCCGGCTAAGCGGGGCAGTCACAAATTTTATGCGTCATTTCAAACAGGATCGCTTGATTGTAAAAATGTTTGACACAACTAACTTTCGTCTACTTTTAAGTAATACAATGTGATACACCCCCTCCCCCGGGCTGGGGGTATCATCTCTTCATCCACGCGACCTAGATTTGTAGGAGTAAAAGATTGACCACTCAAACCTTCTATTAATGAATTTAGTTTATTATTATCTCAATTTATATTAAGCAATGCAACACAAGTCTTAGAGGAAAATGATCAGGAGTGAAAAGACGTAAATAACAATTCTTAGCAAATAGCGCATTAAACCTTACTCACTACTTTTATGATAAACAGCTACCAATCTTTATAATCTTCTATATATTACTGTAATCCAACTTGATCCGGCTACTAGGCAACCTTCTGGCTTCGAACCGACTTCTATATGGCTTCTATAATACTTAACGGCCTTCAGCCGACCTCTCTAAGACCTCTTTAAGACTTCCTAATACTTCCTAAGACTCTTTAAGATTTTTTCGCGGATGCTGAAGCTCCAATATAAATACTCATTCCTCATCTGCATATCGCGTTTTCTTCTTGATTTGGTTGGAATAAAATGCCATTCTGGCCCCAAAGATTCCCCAAGAGGATTTAGTGAAAGGCGCGATAACTTCCCACCAACTTCATTAATTTTAAATATCGATGGGAAGCCGTTTTCTCACCTATGTTTTGTGCTGCTAGCACTTCAACTAGCACATCTGATTTCTAGAGTTTCAAATTGTAGACGCAAAGGACGACCTCTAAGTTTCCTGAGCTACAAGAAAAGTGTTCCAGCTGACGTAACATTGACTAAAAGTTAGTCACCATACGCCAACTTTACAAGAAACATATAGATCAGTGTTTCTCACAAGGAGAAAATTCGGAAAAAAGATTCATTTAGAGTGTGAATGATCTTTTTATTAGTAATGTAGTCAATTAAAAACAAAATTTTGAACAAAAATTTTGAACGATTTTACTGGTTCCAAAAATGTGAAGTAATTGACACAGCTATAAATGTTATTGTCAATCATCTAAACGTTTTGTCAGCTGAATTAAAAGAGAGATTTTTTGATTTTTACAAATACCGTAAAATCTGGCGTATAACGAGCTCTTTGAACACAAAAAATAAAATCGAAACCTAAGGGTACACGTTATTCCCCGGGTATAAGAACGATAGCTTTAAAAATAACAAAAGAGATGAGCATAAAAAAATTTACTTCTATTGTTATCGAAATACCGTTTGTTTTAAAGAAATGACTTGTATTATATGAACTAAAAGATTTGTAATTCTAGAAGTATTCTATTTTTTCAAAAGTCTGAGATAATAACTCGAATAAATAACTTCAAAACATAAGAACATTCTATACTAACATTTCAGATTTCTTCGTTAAAAAGGTGCCCGTTACACGGCGAATATACCTAAAAATTAAAAAATTCGGCTTGAAAGTGTAGGTGCGCGTTATACGCCGGATTTTACGGTAATTGATTGCCCAACTTGGATGACGCAGTCAATGTTTTAGTAGATCTGTCTGATATTTCAGATTTACAGCATCAAGAACTCGTAGAAATGCAAGACGATGCATCAATTAAACTGTTATTTAATATAAATGGAGAATGACATGGCTTTGTGAAGAAACCGAAATCAAATATCCAAATGCAAGCAAATGTGCAAGCGAACTGCTATTACCCCATTTCCATCTTCATATTTAACTGAATTTGGATTTAGTGTCAAGCTGCTGCTAAAAAATGAAATAGGCGGAATATAACAAAACGAGGAGACTTGAGATTAAAAGTAACTAAATTGGAACCTGACATACAATCTCTTTGGAACAAATATCAAGCTGAAAGATCTAACTAAATTCTTTATTATATATTTGTATATATTAAATATATAAAATATATATTATTTATTATATATTTGTATATATTAAATATATAAAATATATTATTCATTATATATTTTTTATATATAAATATATATATATACATATATATAAGGGGCACATAAGAATTTTTAAAAGGCTTATGGGTGCGTAGTAAAAACAAGTAATATAAAAAAATAGTTTTTAAGTCAATTCCTACTTAGATCAACATCGAAAATTTTTTATTTTTTAGCTACTTTTTATTAAATAGTTACAATTAATATAAATATGTATATACATATGACAGAATCACAACATTAAGTGGTAATTAGTTTCTTAATTATCATTAAAGTATCGTATTGTCCTTTTAATTTCAGTCCAACTGAATGCTTTAAAACGTGAGAAAAAACCTTTTCAAGTTTTGACACAAGTCGCCAAAAGGGTCGCTAAGTCGCCAACGTGGCTGTATTTGTAATTCTTTAAATAATTAGTTTTAATAAATTAATTTTTATTAATTATAATTAAATTATTGTATTGTCATCCAAAATGATCCTGTATATAAAATTTCAGCTCAGTTCAGCGATTTAAAATGTATTTTATTAACGATTGAAAATTCCACCAAGATAAATAAATAAAAATACAAATATATAAATAAATAAATATATTGACAGTGCGAGCTAAAAGTAGGAATTGAAAAAGGTTGAAAAACACTGATGTAAACGGTACCGTTTATGCTCTACTAAAGCAAATGAGGAAAGAACAAAATAAGCTTGTACAACTTGCAATATCCCATTATATTTTATCCCTGTTTTCGGAAATTTTATGGAAAGTAATGTGTAAAAATTCTTCAATTCTTTTACAAAATATATCTAATTTATAATTTCTTCATAGATTTTAATATTTACGAATTATATTTTTCAAATATCATGCAATGTGATATTAAAAGAAATGCAAAACATAGGAAACCCTACCTTGAATAGCTCCCATTGGGCAGCTGGAAACATTTTTCACCAAAACGATTCCTTGGAAATTACATTAATTTTAGGTTATAAGGTAAATTAATTTCTTTTTATAAATGAATATCAATCCTAAAGATGTTTTGACACAACATTACTGAGAGAGAGAAAAAAAAACGGACCTAAAAAAAATATTTCATAACTTTTAAAAAAATTAAATCCAAACCAAAAATGAAATATATTACATTTGAGATAAAAGAAAGTGTTTTGAGGAAATATAGAATTTCCCTGGATTTATTTTATATATGTTGGTATTGATATTTTTGATATTTTCAAGAAAACTACAATATTCAGTTTTTTTAAAAAAGTTACTTGAATTATGTATTTATTACAATTATGTTTGCACTCTCATAATTTCAAGCGTCATACATTGGCAATAATATTCTGACAACTAAACCTAGAGCATGTGACCTAGAAAAAGAATAAGAATAAGAAAGTGTCAATGAATCAAATTGCAAAAATATTATGTTTTCTTAAGGTGACTATGTTTGGAACCGTGATTTTGCAAAAGCTTATAAATAGATAATATTTATAGTATTTAGTGTCACTTAGATTAGAAAATGTATATAAAATTGTTTTAAGAATAGTATTACAATAAAAAATTATTTAAGTACAATAGTTGACAAAAAATGAACATAGAATGACCCATTTTCAAAATATTTTCCTTTTGTGAAAAATGCTTCTATTATAATAATATTTTACCTGTATATAGCTCAGACCTCTGTACAGAGGCTCAACAAGAATTTTTGAAATATATTTCTTAAAAGTGGGTTTATCCATGCCTTACGACAACAGAGGGGAGAAATTTTAAGAAAAAAACGCTGATAATTATTTCAAATGGTTGTAACTCTGATAATAATGTGAACTTTTCAAAAATCGTAGTTGAGCCTCTGTATAGCGGTCTGAGCAATATACAAGCAAAATATTATTATAATAAAAGCATTTTTCATAAAAGGAGAACATTTTGAAAAAAGGTTATTCTAAGTTAATTTTTAGCCGAAATATATTGTGTTAAAAAAAATTTTTTTTTTCAAAATGACCTTAAAACAGTTTTATGCATGTATTCTAATCTAAGTGACACTAGATATCATGAAAATTATCCATTTATGCGCCTTTTTAAAATCACGGTTCCGAACGTAGTCGGATACCTTAAGTTCTCATAGACTTAGGACTGGGATGTAGGGATGAGTTTGCTTTTGTAGAATCTTAACCTTCCCATTTACAGTTAAGCCTGAATTTTACTCATGTATTTAATCAGTAGTAGATCAGCTAATACATAAATATGACAAATTTTAAAGGATATTAACTTTCCAAAAACCCGAGGAAAAATTTATTTTTCAATTTTTGTTCAAAAAAACATGACTCCTTTTGCTTCTAATGCAATTTAAATTTTTACTCAAAATTAGAAGTATTTTAGTAATCCAACGTATGCTGCTAGTATACGTTACTTAAAAGTTGAAAGGTCTTTTAAATTGCAGCTCCTCAAAAGTGTAAATTACAACACAAAGCAACATTTTTGAAAAATCTACTCATTTTATAACTTTGAAACATTGCACTCTTATTAATACTATGCAAATAAATATTTTAATGAGTGATTCTGTGTGTGTGTGACAAAACTTTTTCAAAAGAAATTTACAGGTTTAAAAATACATGAATTTTTATCCTTTGGAAGTTTTTCCCATATTACTGTACGCGAGGGTCTCTTATTTAATATTAAGATTTCCCAACACTTTTACAAACTTTGAAAGGCCTCATGGAAAATTGAAAGATGTTCCATCCTAGACCCGATCACCAAATTGTTCCCAACGATCAAGAATATTCCGTTTTTGATGTATTGTTTGCAACACACACTACATAGATGTACTACAATTAAGTCCCTTCTAAACTTTTAGGGTGACTTACACGAAAATTGCTCAAAAGTTCCGGATCCCTTCCTTTCCGATGCCCTTCCAAGCTACTTATTCATGAAAAAACATTTTCAGCTCTTATCTTAAAAACATGAACAGAAACCGTTTGAAAAGTTCAGACTGCAGATTTCAAATATTACACCTCATATTACTGCACTTGTAATAGACATGTAGCACCATCCTTCTATTTAAAAATTTTAATTAATACAATTAAGTACATTATTTATTTGAAAATAGAGTTTTATGATATTTTTAATTACATGTTTCTTAGAGGAAATGAGAAGTGATCATACAAAAAGTTCTAAGTAGTCTAGGCCAACTTGGGATTATTGAGAAATCTTTAAATCACTTAGCCATGTGTTGAGAGTCAGGGAGGGGTGTGAAAAATCTAGGGGATCCGCGATGTCAATCTGATACATAAGGGGGGGGGAGGCGGGCGATCGAAAGTTTAAGAACTGCTGCATTCTGGTTTTAAATTTCGTTCTTCTTTTGATGAAAACTATTTTCTTTGAAATTTATCATCGAGTTTCATGCAATGTTTAATCCTGATTAAACATTGCATGAAATTTGATGATACTTTAATCTTCTTGCCAGTGATTTTGTAAGAACAAATTTTAAAAAAAAGTAAATGAAAATATTCATATTGATAGTTTATTTAGTTGAGTTTAGATGAGTTGAATGATGGATTCAGTCATCGAGATGATATCTATTTCTGTATCTCTTGCAATATTTGAGTTTCGCATTGTAAAATATTTAGTTCTATTTAAATTTTTTTCTTTATGATTTGAAGATATTTTTAATTGACTATTTATATTATAAAGTTCTTACTTATATTGTTTAGTTTGAAAATTCCTTCCATATTATTATCGTCTGCTTTAATTCAATAATTCATACAGCTCAATTTTATCTGATTAATTTATATGCTGATACATAATCGTCTGTGGTAAAAGTTATGTTACCTAAGTTGGCATCTTTTGTAATTATTCTAAATATGTTAGCTCAGTTGGAAAAAAGAATTGTAATGAGTAATCGACGCTGATTGAACTTAATATGTATTTAATTTTTGTACATCTTCGATATAAATTCATTCGTCTGGACATCTTTTTAATCATTTGAGAGAGATTACCAAAAATAGAAGACTTCTGCGGAATAAACTGTCTGCTATTATTTACAATTTGAGTTTTAAACCATATCGAATTCATCAAATTGAAAACAGAAAGTTAAAGGTAATTTTGATTTTATAATTTCTTTCAGTATATTTTTATAATTTCTTCAGTTTGTTTTTGTTATATTATCTCATTTAAAAAAACGTTTAAAAAAATTTCATTATTAATGTCTTTTTCTGTACATACGTATTAGCATCATCACAACCAAATTGGATCCACGAGAATCACGCTATTTTCCACCAAAATTTGACCGATTGGTATTTTTTTCATTTTAAACACGTTAGAATTTTTGTTGTTTTAATGTCAAGGCGCGATTCGCGTGGTGTCAATTTTGCTGCGGTGAAGCTAATGCATAAGTACCTCTTTATCATTAATTCGTTTGAAATTAGTGAACAGTTAAGCACAAAGCATTCAAAATAAAACTAATTAAACGGTCAGATCCTATTTTAACTCATACCTTTATTTATCATTAACGAATTATTATCATCATATTTAGTTGAAGTCATATACAGGAAAATAAGCTATTGTTGCATTTTGGCGAATTTCCTTCCCCATTTGCCAAAGGTGTTCTAAACTAGGATTTTACTTAAGACCGTACTTCTCTTTTATTTCATTGTACAATACATATAAGCTGTATCTGATTTTTTTTTCGTTATTTTTTAAAATTCTTTTAATTCGGTTTTATTTGTGTGGCATAATCGTTGCATAACTGATACTTGTAACTCATAACTGAAAAAACTTATTTATTTGTTGGAAGAAAAGGAAAAATTGTACTTAATTTAAAGTATAGTTATTTTTTAGGAAAAAAGAGATACATTTTTGGGGGTACTTTTCAGTTTCGCAGGCGTAGGCGATAAAGATGCAAAAAATGATGAAAACGATTCCAAACCGATTATTTCCACTGGTAACCTTTACCACTGCGTTTCAAAAGAAGTCAGTTTTTTCTTATTAGTAAAGACTTTTGGTACTTACTTATTATCGCAACAATTGTCAACGTTCAAGATAATTCGCCAAGTTGACAACCTCGATTTCGCATGTGTCGTATGTGCTGAATTGGCAGTGACGAACTTCGTTTCGTATAATGTCGCCAATAGATTGCGATAATACGTAAGTACCCGTCTTTTTTCATAATACATCAAAAATGGAGGAAAAACCAGTGAGAACTAATATTTATTTACATTTTTTTTTATGTTCACATTGTGCGTTGTCGCCGATAAAGCCTGCTTGGCGAGATTTGTCGTCCAAATAAAAAAAAATAATTTTTTTTTAAAAAAAATTTTGCCAAAATTTTTGGTGTTATCCCATCATTACGTTATAAATTTGTAATTACTTTTTTCCCCTTAATTTACACAAGTACGGGACAAAAATCAACTTTAACTTCACAAGAATATGCGTAATTCTATCGATCATATACATACATACATACATTGTATATATACAGTGCACCACCAAAGTGTTCGTATACTTGCAATTTCCTATTAAATGTAATGTGGGTTTTCGACTAATAAAAATAAATATATTGGAATTATAATTTTTTTATGATATCCGCAACATGTATTTTCTATGGAATTATATAATCAATTTATTAAAAATAAAATAACCATTATTTAAAAAAAATAATAAAAAAGACTACTAAAAAATTACGCCACAAAAGTCTTCGTACACTTAACAAAAATCTCAACATAGCTTTAAATATTGTATTTTTTTCTTAATTTATTACTTAGTAGGATATCTTTTAGGGTCCACAACAACTTTTAAACGTCTGGGTAAAGATGTAATCAGTTTGTTTTTTTTGTAATTTCTGCATCGATTTTCCTCCATGCTTCTTGAATATTGTTTTTACTTCACATTATTTGTTTATATGTCATGCTTTCTTTTTTTTAAATCAAATTCTCACGAAATATGTTCCACTGGGCTAAGTAAAGTGATTGAGGAGGTGTTTCAAAATTTGGGGACAGTTATTGAAACACCAGTGGCCTACATTGAGAGCAGTGCTCTTGGCTTAAAAAATGAAGTCTCCAATATCCAAATTTTGGTCAGATAATTTAAAATTTCTCTTTAAAATATTTAAATAGAGTTCATGATTCACAATATTATCAAAAAGTACCAAATTGCCTAATACTGAAGCCGATTTACACTCTCGCGCAAGAACAACTCCACCTCAGTTCAATTTGAGAGTATAACAGATTTTTAGTGAGATCACAAGGAGAGTGCAATAAATTTAGGATTGAACTAGGGAGTATTCTAAGAAAAAGGGTGTTATGTATAAGGAATATTTTAAGAAAAAAATTCCATTCTATGTGTATTGGATTCTTTTGATATGAAAATATAGAAACTTTTATTCTAATTCAGATTTATTATGTTCTCAGTCTTCATTGTTATAAATTTTATGATATTTTCATTAATATTATTTACTGTTTTCCAAAAGATTTGTGTAACATGTATGCACGAAAGAGTAAAGGGAGGGGAAGGCACAAATCATAAATAATACCTTTAGCGCTTTGTTGTTGATTGTGTGTGTGTTATTCTCGAAATTTTATTAGCATTTAATACGTAAGTTTTATTTTCTTATGACTGATTGAATAAGAAAAACTAAATATCGTTTCAGTTTCTTGGTATTGCGCAGTATGGTTATCGTGAATGTAAATTTTTTGAACCAATGAGGAACGGTTCTGAACTAAAATATGGAGAACTTAAGCTTGAAAAAGATTAAAATGAAAAATATAACATTTGGGCTGAGATCTTGCATTTTCTGTACATTTCATATTTATTTACCGGATATAGTAAGATGTAACAAAATCAAAGTATAAATCTTTTTCCCTGAATTCCTGAGATTTTTTGGCGGAAACGTCATAAAGATTAAAAATATTTTTGCACATTCTAAGATAGCTTTGAAAAAAGAATTTCTAAAACACAATCCTTTTAATTTGTTAACCCCATCAGAAAAATTATATTTAAAAAAATGTAAAACAAAATATATTTCATTTGCCAATTATTTCCTGTTTTTTTTGAGGGGGAAGGGGCTCAAATAAACTATTGCTTCCACTACTGTTTTATTCACACGTTTATTAGATTAGCACTTTCATCAAGTAATTTTCATAAATGTTCCTATAATACAAAACTGCTTGAATGTACACGAAATAATACCCAAATGCATCTTTTTGGGAATAAATATACAGTCGAACCTCTGTATAACGAACCTCTATATTGCGAATTTTTCTATATAGCGAACTTTTTCCTGGAACCTTGAACATTTCACGATTTTCTTCGAAAAATAACTTCTCTATAGCGAAATGCATTTTCTTTATAACGAACTTTTTCTTTTGCGACTCAATTTTTGTTCTCCCTTTTTTTAAAGTGTTTCTGGAAAAATTTCAAGCTATTCTCTCTTTAACACATTTTACGGTGGTCATAAATCTTGAACTGGTTTTATCAGATCCTAACTCGCCGAGAGCAACAGAGTTTGGGACGTTTCATCTAAGAAGGGCATCCTTTAACCCCCATTGCCCAGTTCACTGGAAACATCTTCGATATCCTCTTTCACCCTCAGTGGAGTTGTCCCGTGTTACCGTGTCCTAATTATAAAATAATGCATGTTTAATATTACTTTTATGCTTTAAATTATAGAATGTCCTTAAAATTCATTAATTTTAGTATAAAATTATTTTCTTAATATTGAAAATACAGCGAATTCTTCGACATTCTGTTTTCTTATTTTCCTTGGGGTTTTTCTTTCTTTTCTTTCTTTTTTTTTTTTGATGGGTAAGATATATAAAATAAACATATATTAATTTGAAAAAAGGTGTGAATAATTACTTTTCTTAATATGTAGTGTTTATGAATTTAAATTTGTTTTTTGTAGTTTATAAAGTATATTAAAAGATGAACTTCTATGTAACGAATTTTCATATAACGAACTTTTTTCCGGGATTTAGCAACTTCGATACAGAAGTTCGACAGTATTTCGAATTTTCTCTAAAGCAGACATAATTGCAGTACCGATAATAACTAATAAGTAAAGAAACATAAGATAATTTTCTCCGAATGAGGATTGATTTCAGTTTCTTCATATCCAAAATATATCAAAATATATTTATACTTCTATTCGCCGAATTGCAATATCCTATTTTGCTGTAATTAAAAAAGATTGAATTATCTAGTAATGATAACATTTTAAAAACTTCATAGTTTTAAAATGTACTTTCTTTACAATTTATTAAATTACACCAATAGATTAAAAGTAACAAAAATTTAAGCTACACGTTTTTGTTTTGATAAAATAGCGAACTCAATATTAGAACCCTAGATATGTTCACGAAATTGCCTCCTTAAAACAGCATTCTTATCTAATTTTAACACGAATTCCATTTTAACGTAAATAGGGAAATCGCGGCTGCGGAGTCGGGAAGCTTTTTGACTAAAAGGAGTTGGAGTGACTAAAAACACCTCGACTCCGATTTCAGTTTATGTTGGACAGTTTGAATTTGAAAGGAAGTTACAGTGAGTTGAAAAAAATATTAAAGACAAACTGAAATAATATTTTATTTTTTAGATTATACGTAAAAAAAAATTCAGTTATTTTTTTTTATTTTATTGACAAATTAATAAATAAGTATGAGAGGGAAGGGGAGAGATAAGATGAGATGAGAAAGAAATATAAGACGGATAAGATATTTGCTATTACTTATTAAACTGATTCATTTAGTTACTTCTTCAGAACATAGATGACATCATTGTATCATACTTCACATCCAGAAAAATGAGCCCATGACTGCAAAATGTATATTGAGTCACCAAATTTGAAACTCAAAAGTAAGTTTTTGCTCCTTAAAATCTGAAGCATGTGTCAAAGAAACAACCCAGGAGATAAGCCTTTATGAATATTTCACCCTAATAGCAGATTAAAAGTATTTTGTGTGTCAATATGAGACTTTAATGTGCGGTATTGATGGTGAGAAAAATGTCTGAGGATATAGGATAAGCAGCTTCAGAGATTCTGACAAGAATGCCACAAGAATCTAAAATTTATTGAGGCGAATAGCATGCTTACATACACACTGATAAAATTGAGGAAAAGAAAAAGATGTGCAACAGAATAAGAGATATCAGGACCGTGAACTTCTCCTGGTGGACACGCTTACCTCACTAATTTCTTCACTACAGACAAAATAATTACGAGTATATGATTATTGAGAGCTTTAAGCAGTCAGTTTTTTTTTGCCTAAAATGAAGGCACATTTTTTTATTTTATTTAACTAAACATAATGCTTAAAAAGTATGCGAAAATCGAAGAAGTTTTATTTTATTTTCAGTTTTAGAGTTTCACATTTTTTTATATAATTATAGAACACAAAAATCCCTGAATGTTTGCTTTTTATATGTACATTCTGCAGGCTATGAAGAATGTTTCAAATATCTTAAAATAATTTCTCTATCTTACAAGAAAAGTTTCATACCTCTTTTTCAAGTGGTTGAGGACTTAGTGGGTGTGCACACATATATATATGCATACACAATTGGAAGCAAGGTGTGATACTAAGTCTTAATTGCAATGGAGCCAGAAATAAGATCGGCTTTTTTGGTTTATTTTTCATTTTCATTTCTTCTCAACAAATTACGCAGTGCCTTGCCAATTCCTGTTCTTTATCGAATATTTTCAAGAATCTAATTTCCTGCCTTCGATGAAAAATCCCCACCTTCACCACAAAGAAAATCCCAGATGTAAATATTTTCAGTACCATGGATATACTGCATCTCTTAAAAACACTATCATTAATAATCTCACTATAAGAATTAAAATCATATGCAAAACAAAGACAGAAAGAAGAAAATATTAGTGCCTGTACAATGTACGGGCAAACCAGTTATGGCCAGCTTTCTGTAGCCGCTACAGTGTACAGACAAACCAGTTAAGGGGTTAAGCAAATCTTATTAATTTGTACAAAAAAGTTATTACGAAAATACATTCAGAGTGTATCCTTGAATTATTTTCGCAACTTGCATTCTCAGGACTTAATGGTAAAATAGCAATGAAACTTGGGATTTCATTAAACTGGAAGTGTACAAAAATCTGTTCTCAATGACGTTACGACCAAGAAACAAAATTTGAAAGATGACCTTAGAGAGAAGTCTATATACTCAGAGTAAACTATTTTGCAATCAATTCTAGATTTATTAATAATGATAGAGTGATTGTTACGAAGACACTGGCAGTAAAAGAAACTGAAGCTCATCATGTCATTCAGTCAAGAATTTAATTGAAGGATTTTAAGAAAATTTGAAATAATGAAAGAGCAGATTCTTCGCATAGTTATTGGTAATATATCTAATATGATTAAGACAATACAAAATGGGAATGAAGGTGAAGAATTTGTTACAATAGATGAAAAAAGGACTGCTTTAGATATTGAAACTTCTCAAGAATATTCATATGAAGCTTTAGATGATGTTGCTGAAGATTCATCAAAACTCTGCCAAATCAAGCAAATGCATTGCGCAGTCCACAGCTTGCTATTAAAGATGGGTTGAAGAAGCCTTATGCTACAGATCTTATTGGTAAATTTAGACAAGCAGCAATAGCAGAAGGAATTCCCAAAATCGATGCCATTCTCTGAAGGTGAATATGAATAGGAGCAGTTATTGATCAATCAACATGATGAGGAAGTACATATTTGATGATAAAGAGGTTATAAGAATTAGAAACATTTTTAGAAATTCATATAACCCCTATTGCTTCACTATCAGAAATATTGTGGAATGATCTTTAAAAATCGGGAACTCTGCTTTTTACATCGTTTATAGCCACAAAAAAGCTACAATCTGAAGAATTAACATGAGATTTGTTTCTGCGAAGATGGAATAATGTGATTTTGTTCTTCTTACAATCCTACAATAGGAGGGCTTATTGTAGGATTCATTTTCCGTATGTAGAAAAGAGAAATTAGTTTGCTCGACAGTGACATCTTGCTGGATTCAATATATGTAGATCCAAAACACTGAATTTTGTTGATTAACGAACAAACTGAAAAGGCAAACTAAGCCATCTATGAACCTTCATTAAGAATGAAATTATCCTCAGAACAACTGGAGTATTCAAATCAAGACAGTCATACTGTAGATATCACAATTCTTTACCATCCTCTTCCAATGATGAATTAGATTTTTAGAAATATTTGGGTGATATTGAAAAGGCTAAGGCAAAGCGAATGAAAAAAAAGAACCAAGAGCCTTTAGATGTAAAATGAGGTAAAACTAAAGGTCTACATAGTCCTTGAAGAAATAGAGAAATATGATCATTCTTGCAAGAAACCTATTTTAGAACTTATACAAATCTGTCCTGAAAAGTTAATAGAGGGAGTCCTAACGGTATTTGCTCTTCCTTCTACTCCAGGTAGTATGGAAAGACTATTCTCAACTTTGAAGTTTATCAAATCGGATGTACGGTCCTCTATCAAAGATCTTGTAAAAGCTATACTGTTACTTAGAAATTATTAATGCTAGTTTTCCATTTCATAAGAACTGTTAATATAAACAATCTGCTATGCCATCAATTTTTATTTCTATAGAATCAATTATTTATATTTTACATTTAAAAACTAATCCATCGTGTATATGTAACATATGTGTATATTCTTACATATTATATGAATGAGTCATAGTCGGAGTCTGTAAAAGTAAAATTCCAGGAATCAAGAGTCGGAGTCAGTCATTTTCCTTACCGACTCCAAAGCCCTGCAGGATATAACAGAATTCAGAGGGATTAAAAACCATGTTTTGCAAGCAAGTGGTTCTTTCAACCTTTTAGCTGGTCACGAAGGTAGAATTACCATCAAGATAAAATTTTCATAAATCTCTCTTTGAACACTTTAAAAGATTTCGGTATGATCAACCGAAAGATTGTGCTAAGAGTTTTGCAAAATGTACTTCTAAGAGAATTACAAAGGGTTACGGGGGTGTTATATATATATATATATATACATATATATATATATATAAACAAAATCCTGTTTTTAATTATTCCGATCTACAGGCCTGAAATTTGGAAAAAGCATGTTTTTTTTATTAAATAGATTCCGAAAAAAACATGTGCGGAAATAGAATCTCAGTGGGCATTACGGAGACTTCAGAAATCTATTTTAAAACAACTAGGCCTACAGCCCAGAAATTTAACAAGAATCTTTATTTTGTAATACATATCCGCTAAAAATGGGTTTTGCGGGAATCAACTCTCAAGGGGAAGGGGGTTTAAAATAGCGTTATAAGTGAAAATTCCCGTTTCTGAGCAATTAGGCCTACAGAGATGAAATTTTGTTGGCATGTTTCTCTTATTTTAAAAAAAATTCTTTAAATATAGGTTTTGGCGTTATAGATTAAAAAAAATTCCACTTTTGACTTTTATACCTACAGATTTGGTGGAAATCGACTCAATGGGGAGTTATAGGTGCGTAAACGATAAATATACTTAAGCTTAAGAAACCCAAGTCCTGTCCTTTTTAAATTAAGAGCGAGTGCCTGTTTTTCTGTACAATCGAAAGCTCAATGCTAGGACATAGAAATCAATAACTTATTAACGTATGGTCTTACAGCATAATGACGGAAGAAAGCGGACGGATAACAGCTAGTATAACTATAAAAGAACAAACTAAGTATTAAAAAAAATCACATTTATTCATATATAATACATAGAATGAACATTAATCATGTCATTCACACACTTATTTATGGAACGGATACATTCTGGTCTGAAATATCACCATTACAATCCGAAATGTTATGATGTTAGAACAAGGAAACATTTTCCTTCGTTTTGGATATCAAGATCTCGTAGTATTCTTAAAATGTTCCTCCGGAATAAAACCTTTATTGCCATTCAGGAGGGACAATAAAGAGCATGAAAAAAAATGATCAAAAGCATGCAACATTTAAAAAATACATTGTGGATTAACGGTTAGAATAATAGATAATTTGAAATGTTCCCGCCATTATTATCTAGTCCTTGATGATGTACATGAAAGATGATTTTTTATTTTTTTTCAACTCCACTGAACTCCCAATCAGTCGCGATTCTCTTCTGAGATGGACTTATCAATACCGCTATCATCGTGAGATACATGGGTATTATTTTCGTGAGAATGATCGCGGTTGGTGTTGTCTTTATGGACGGACCCATTTTCATTTGCTTCCTTCTCACTATCGGGTTTCTTCATGGGCTTTCGTTTCTTCTCCTGTAAAAGAGATTGAATTATTAGGATCCGATTCTGAACTACATAAATTCACATAATTTAATTTTTTAACATTTGCATACTTAACTGAATATATATTTTAATTTATTTAGTAAGAAATACATAAACACGTAATAATATTTTCAGAATATATGGAGATATTGAGTATTTTAAAATACATGGATATTCTTAACATATATCATAAGAACATATTATGCACAAGCATTAAAATTAGAAAAAAAGATTGTGTAAATAATTCATTTGAAAGAAAATCTCTCTTAAAAGAAATCTTAAGATTATCTTAATGACCCAGATGACTAAAACGATTTAAAAGGTTTACAAAGTATGTTCAATTTTTTTCTACTCAAATTAAATATTCTGTAAAGTATGTCATAAACGAATACATTTCTCAAAAATAGAGTATTCCTTTGTCATAAATAAGTGCCAACGAAAAAATAGTAAAAATGAACATAAATCAAACTATTGTTTATTGAACTAATTATCAAAAATTCTCTTATGCGTCAAAAATTTTCAAGTACTCGTATTTTTTAATTTATAAAATTTGAAGAAAATGACACTTTTCAAGTTACAGATTTTGAAAGAATTTAATTGACCAATAATCTAATTACAATTTAAAATTCCTTTGATTTGATCAATTTATACAGTTATTAGTCATCATTATAAAAGCTTCAAATATACAATAAAAATTCCAAAACAAAACACTCACAAGCCATAACACTAATCCATACATATACATAGGTAGGAGCTGTGGGATGAGCTTTAGCATTCCCATGACCCACATAGCTCCATCTCTCGCAGCCGTGACGACAACGGGGGCTTGAGGCTACAAAAACAAACAACCGATTATAATACATATTTAAGTAGCATATTAATTAATACATTATCACGTGGAAAATAAATGGTAAATTTACATTAATTCCGATTCTTAATACATGGATTAAAACAGTGTATGGAACTTTCACAAATTATCGAATACAGAATGATTCGAATCAAATCAAAGCTTTATAACGCTGAAAATCTCTTTTCTTTCTCTCTTTTTAGAAAATGGTTGCCTAGCTGACTCATTTAAAAAGCCTTCTATGCTTTAATAGAGATAGAATACGATGATAAAATGGTATCTATGTGATGTCGTTGCCCCGTATTTGCAATTTTTTTTTCTGTATCTCTTTACCTCTCCCAATTAAAGAAAGCTCGCTTTAGTTCATGCAAGCAAATCTGCTTAATACTCTATCTAAATTTGGAAATGACAACTTAACCTTTAAGACTTGGTGATATGTGAATGCTGTATCTCAAATTGTTTTAAAATTTACTTCAGCTGAGGTACATGACCGTGGTAGCCGATTGGTTAGGTCACGAACTCGTAGCCTTTGTTGTTCAGTTGCAGGTCGAATCCTGGTGCAACTGAAGACTCGCTTTGTAGAGGAGATGATGCACATTAAATCTGTCGTGGCACGAAGTCCTCACATTGGTGTGGTGTGGAAGTTTGGAGAGTGAAATCTAGCTCAGGTGTTGTTTTCGTCACTTGACCAAGGTCTAAAAATACAATAAACCTAATATTGCCTTTGAGTATTACGTTTGTAAAAATCAAATCGGCTGCGGTACAACTACTGTACCAAGACAGTCGAAAAAAGTGTCGGGAAAAAGCTTCTACGAAAAGGATGATGAACGGTCTCTGAATCACTTGGTTCAAAACTTGAATCGCAAATGAAGCAAATGAGAGGGGGGATGTGGTACGTGTACCGATAAGTTTTAAAGGTTAAAATGAAATTTACCATTCACTAATGCTATGAGTTAGCGGTACTTAAAATATGGTTTGCAGACCCCCCGAGGATCCCCAGAACCATCTAGGGGTACACGAAGGTCTCTTTTACAGACTCTGACTGCCCCTGTGGAAAAACTTAAAGATAGACTAGATCATTAAATTGCCCCTACAGAAAAAATTCTACCAGTACATATATTCCGATCAAGAATATTAACTAAGTTTCCTTATTGTTTACAACTACATAGCCAGTACTATAACGTAATGTTTTTAATTGAATGTTTACTGCTTTCTTATAGAGGAAAAAAGAGTGCTAAAAAGTCTTTATAAGCAGCAGAGGCAGGATATTGAGGATTCCTCAGGATATTAAGGAACGTTTGAATCCCTCAGGCATGTGTTAGGAGTCAGGGAGGGGTGTTCAAAATCTTGGGAATCCACTACGTCAGGCTGATATATAAAAGGGGGCCTCGGCGACTGAAGTTTAAGAACCACTGCTGTAAGTTGTAAGAACAAGACGCATTAAAATATAAATTAAAATTTAATAAAATTGAAGTAATTATTCTAAGAATGTTTAATTGATTTTACAAAGCAGTTGTTTATAAACACTTAAATATCTTTTATTTTTAAATTTTGAAAGCCGCGAATTATTATAAATTTATCGAGAAATTGAAAAATAATTTTCCAACCCTCGATGTATCGTACCACTTCTTGGCTGTTGTTTGCATCGGATTCGGATGACGTCAGCGAGAAAGATGTGTAAGTGGCAGCTACTTGTTTGCTCACGAGCCTCGCCAAATGCAGTAACTGTTGTTCAATTCGATTCTAGAAAAAGAAAAAAAAATGAGAATTTTTATAAATATTTGAAGCTATCTCATGGCGATGATAGAATAATGTTAAGTGTAAATGATTGTCAGACTAAAATTTAGAAAAACATGGACTCGCAGTGTGTTTTTAAAGGAAAGAAGCTAAATTTATATGTCTTGCACTATTTCTGAATTCTTTCTAAAATTCTTTTATGTATTAGATTGCGTAAAACTGTTTGATTTATTTTTTCGTATTGGAATAACAATATTTTAAAACATAATGTAAATGTATTGTTCTAGAGGAAATTTATATTAATTTAGAAAAAAGGTTGATACCTTTTCAGTTGCATCCGTTTCATCTACTTCTTGTTTCCAAATAGCAACCCATAATTTGTTGGCATATTCGACAGCTGAATCGAGATTAACTTTCGTAATTTCGATCTAAAACGGAATTTTTAACATATATAAGTATTTTGAAAAAATTCATAACCGAGACACAGAGTGAGAGGTTTCTCTTGTAATTACCTTAATTTTTAATTCCTGAGAAAAATTGTAAACAATTTCTTTAAAATGTGGGGTACATGTAATAAATATATGAGTTCTATATAGCACGTAAATTCGAGCATTTTACGGTGGAAAAATATAAGTATAATATTTTGGCGCTGAATTTGTACGGTCAAGTCTACGGTCTGACTCTGGCCAAAGTCGGAGGATTTTCAAGATGAAAAAATTAACAGCATCCATGTCGAATGATTATGCGGCATGTAAAAATCCCTTGAGAATCTGTTTGGCGTAGGTGCTTACGGCAAAATTAAATTCCTAGTATGGTTTCGCATATCGTCAGAGCTCAAGTGCCTCTTTCTGGGAGAAACTGGGCATCAATATTACTTGCGGTGATTGGTATTCTACCTATAAAGTGCCACAGTAATAAGAGATACCAGCTCGGGGTAATGTACTAAGTCTGTAAGCGTAAAATACCAATCTGCAGACCCATTGGAAACAAAAAAATATTAAAATAATTGACTAAAATTATTTAAGGCCACTCATAAACACCGAATCTGCATATTTTGTAAACTTAAAGCATTGTTAAATGAAAATTATCGAGACTTCTACCCAAATAAGATTGAGTTTAAAAATTGTTATTCAAACATTATTCATTAAAATAAACTAGTAAACAAAAGCCCCCAAAATACCACTTGTACTGCACTTTCTGCATATTTTTCAGTTTTAATAGTATTTTGTTTGTTTTTTGTTTGAATTTGTATCAATAAGGAAAAAAAGAATCCTTAAAAAAATATTACGCGTCATGAAAAGTAAAAAACTGAATTCATCAAAATTCTTAAAAGTAATATTTACAGCGTACATTAAAATTTTCAGTTCCTTTAATCTGAGCTTATTTCTTAACTCGTCTAAATATAAACGATAATTTTAATCAGTACATCCTGCAATATCTTTTATGTCATAACAATATTTTGAAGTACCGTAAAATCCGGCGTATAACGTGCACGTTGAACACAAAAAATAGGATCGAAACTTAAGGGTGCGCGTTATACGCCGGGTATGAAAACGTTAGCTTTAAAAATAACAAAAGAGGTGAGCATGAAAAAATTTACTTCTGTATGTATCGAAACGCTGTTTATTTAAAAGAAACGGCTTGCCTTACTAACTAAAAGAGTTGTAGTTCAAAAGTCTGGGATAATACCACGAATATATTACTTCAAAACATGAGAGCAATGTATACTAATATTTCATATTTCTTCGTTAAAAAGGGTGCGCGCAATATACGACGAATATACCTAAAAATTAAAAAATTCAGTGTAGGTGTAGGTGCGCGTTATACGCCTGGATTTGACGGTAATTTAACGGTATCAAAATAATTATATTATTTATATTACAACTAATAGTAATGTGTAGATTATTATTTATACTACTTTGACACTTGAAAAGTAGACATTTTTCAACATCACAATAACTTGTAAGAAATTATTTCTTACCAGCTGTAAAGGATAGACCAGAAATAAGTCCAAGCTTTTTTCTTGGAGGTATTCCATTTGGAGTAATATTGCCCTATGACCTCTTCGCCGTATGGCATTTGATAATTTAACCAAACGTACAAATTTTGATGGTTTTTCTGTTTCCTCTTTTGTTCCATTGCTTTGTTTCTCTTCTAAAATAAAAACGAAAAGAAATTCACATATCAAGAAATAACTTTTAATGTAAACTTTATGAAAAAAAAGTAAATGATTTAGACCTGTGGAAGAAGAATATGCAGTTGATTATTATATTATCAATAGAAAAATAAGATACAGATTATATATAAATTGCAATTGTGTGTGTTAACTCTTTTGTTTCATAAAAACAAAGAATATGAATAAAGAATTAAATGCATTCCCATTCGATTACTAAACTTAATAACTTTACTCCAAAGCTTTTTAGAGGGAAAACATTATAAGTCAAAAGAAAAAAAGAAAAAATTGTAAATCAATGTTGTTGTTTTATACAACCTGATCTTGACTGCGTCAGATCCAAGCCCACGAAATTCATTACAGCAAGGGACTAGATGTACGCCCGTTGTTAGCTTGGTTCCACCCCAATTAAGAGGGAGAACACCCTGGAAGGGGTCAGGAAGCCTCCCATCTCTCTTTCTCTTCTACCAACCACACGAAAGGACTTTACGGCTCAACGGTTACTTAGAGTACTCCCGTAAAGGCACTATACATTTACAAACATCCGTGCCTCTTCTCCGAGGTTCGAACCCAGGCCCTGCGGCACAGCAGTCAGCGTGGCTAACCACAACACCGGATGGGTGACCGTTATACCGGTAGAATCAACAGTGGCGTAACGTACACCCCCGCATTGCGGGATGGAGGGGAGAAACTCTAGCGGGCCCAAAGCTTGACTAGAGTACGTGTTTAGGTTTGGGGCCCAAAACTCAGGGGGACCCTGATATTCTCCGTTACGCCACTGTATATATCAGTACACATATTTTACATATTTATACAATATACATCCTTTTTTTTGGAACTTTATCTGTTACAAATGCTTTTCGAAAGATGCTAATCCAACAAATTTTATAAATCAATATTTTCAGATTTAAATACACATATAAACTATTAATAAAAAATTTTATCTAGCAGAAATACATCAAAACAAATTTACGGTTGTTAATGAATATTATCATAAATACACTGTTTTTATAAAATTTCTCTATTGCAGAGGAAATTGAAAGAAATAACATCAATTCAAGATTAAAAAGTAAAAGATATTTTATCACGTTTTTCCTTTTTTTTCTTTTGCTTTCAAAAAATTTATTTTGGCTCTTTTTCAATGAAATTCCTCCTATTTTGATAACAAAGCTGTCAACAATACCCACAAGACCTTTGTACTTGATCTCCAAAGATAATACTTTCGAAAATACGCTTAGTTACAAGAATTTCAACAATCTGAGGGTGAACACACTTTTCCAAAGATATTGCCACCTTTGAGCCCTGACCTGCATAAACATAAAATTTAGCGTGGTAACTTTCAGAGTTCGATACATGCATTATCGAAATGCGATGATGAAATACTCGTGTGTATACTTGACATTAAATCGATAGTCTTAGCCTTGAACTCAGTGATAAAATAGTGATGAAATCGCAAATCTCGATCTTTAAAAAATAGTTTACGTGAAATCAATGAAAAACCTTGAAACTTCTGCTTACTGTCTGGTATTCAACTGACCTTACTGAATTTCATGAAGGACATGATCTAAAATAATTTATCGTTAAACTCGAAAGCTAAAAATATCTTCAATTCAAATTATCCTTCTACTGTGTGACGTGTTCCTATTATAAATAGTTTGTGGTGAAATGATATGGTTCTTTAATTATCACAAAGCTCTCATTTATTTAGATATAATTAAAAAACAAATGGAATGAAAATATTTATTTACCAATTATAAGCAAGGATTTATTTTAGTTTCCTTTTTTCCAAATTATTAAAATGCAATCAATGCATCTGTTATTTATTGACTATATTTTATTCAATGTGTTTCAAATGTGTTAAATGCAAGCAAAACTTGCTTGATTTTTTGTAAAATATTTCATTATTAATATGTTACTATTAATTTTAAATTTTAATGCTTTAACTAGCTGCCCTTTTCGAGAAAGAATTCTAGTAAAAATTCTCTAAGAAATATAGGAACTTTATGCTCATAGCTTCACTGAGAGAAAGGTTATTTTTGATTAAAAGTTAAAAATTTTTCCATAAGTAATATGCTATGTACAACTAAGACTTGTAGACTGAGATATTACTAATTTAAAAATAAAGATTTATTTTACTACACTGCAACATTACTTACGAAATGAATTGACTTATAATAAGGTGACCATTTTTTTACAATGAAAAGGAGGACGAAAAATTCAAGAAAAAATTACAACTTAAACATATAAAACGTTTTATTAATTCAAACAAAAATACGTTGATTACGCTTGCATTCTTTTTAATTATTATCTTAAAAGAGTATTTTTCCATTGAATGAATTTTTTTTTGTCAGCATATCATTTTCCAATTAAGCGGAAAGTTCGGGCAAAAATTATCCTTCATACTGAATTTTTCGGTAAGCACTATAGCTAAAATATTAACATTCAATTTTGATTTCTCACTAGTCACTTCACAAAAATCATTACCAACTGAAAAAAAACTCTTTCAACTGGTGCATTAGTTCTAGGGCAGCACAACGTAAATTCAAAAGAGAATAATTACATCTTCATATGGAATGTGTTCCTTTTTTAAATGGTTTAAGTAATTTCGCCCATATTTTACCAATTTCTCAGCATGTTGATTTTCCAATTGTGTTCTAATTTATTGGAATTTAAATGTACATTCAGTCTTCTTTCTACTTCAAACAGACCATTGTCATCGATTTTAATATCAGGCATTTCTTTCGATAAAAACCCAACGTAATTTTCTGTATCTGCCCATTTTACTTGAGAGCAATTTAAAAATTGCCATTGAAAACTGTTATTTCCTGTGATATTTGTTTCAGACCATTCTTCAACATTTTAGTAACATGTTTGGTTCATCTCTGAATACAGAGATTAACAGAGCAGTTTTAAAATATTGAAAAGGAGGACACTTTTCGAGAAAGGACAGAACCTATAAAAGGAGGACGATTGGTCACCTTACTTATAACCTTGTTTCAGATATTGAATAAGTTGCTGCATTATTGTATTATATTACTTCAAAAAATACTTTATAGTTGCTCTTACCTTTGGTTGGAGGAAGAATGTAATCAACATAATTTTGTGTGACTATAAGAACACCATCCACAGAAGTTAAAACAGACTTTACAATATTTTCGCCGAAGATAGCAGTGGCGTGCCTAATTCCAAAATCAGCAGCAGATCTTACCTGAAATTGGAATTTCTATTTTTACATTGCTGATTGTGTTTAAAATAACACATTTCCCCCTCTAAAGATATTTTACGAGTAACTCACAAAAACCTCCCCACTTCCCCATTCCTTTAAAAGCATTGAGAAGACAAATTGTTCTAAATCTGTATTATATATATATATATATTATATATATATTTTATATATATATATATATAATTAGAGAGAGAGAGAGCTCTTATTTTAATAACTCTTTATTTCTAACGTGAATAAACGAATGTAGAGATATGTTAATGTATTTTTCTAGTCACATTACTAGCTAGTCATTTTAATAATAAAAAAATTAAACAGCATTTTATTATGATAAAGTTCTATAATTGATTTCGAAATACATTTAATCATTTTAATTAGAATTAGTTTAGACCAAAATGATTTTAAAACATATCATAATATCTGATTTATATTGTATTTATATAAATTGCGTATAATAAACAATATACATTATCGACATTAAATGAATTCCTACAATTCGTTCAATTTATTTTAAAAATACGAAATATTTTTTCAGATTTTGAATTGTACAGATATAAAATCAGAAAAATTATTCAAAGTGAAGTTTTAAAAGTATTAATATTTAACGAGAGATGGAATTCTTTTTTTGTTTAATCCGAATTCAATAATTTAAATGCAATGAATTTCTTTTAAAGAAATAAGAATACCGCTAGTTTATTTATTTGTTGCTTGAACTTTATATTTATATTTATGCAGATTATATATATATATATATATATATATATTGCTTGAGTTATTAAAAAGAATCTTTTGCTGAGAAATTCATACAGCCATAAGATTCTCTTTAATTTTCTGTGTTTTAAGAATAAAAATTGTGTATTATTCAATGTAATTGAAAAATATTTCATTCATACCGTATCATTTCCATATTTCTTAATAGTATCAAGTCTCGAGTTCACGGTAGTGGCATACAGTTTTCTAGTGTCACCAATTATCTAGAAAAAAAATTACTTTCTATAGAAAATATTTTAAATGAAAGTACATTTTGATATAATATTAAATGTTTCCGTAGCATAAAAAAAGGTTATTTATTTTCATATCTTACACAAAAAAAAATTTAATAATAATAGCTATTTTGAATATACATATAGATAAAATATTTCTTAAGCCGAAATTAAAGTAAAATAGCAAAATTATTCCAAATACGAGGCATCCAAAAGGTAATGACGTATTGTTATTATTATCATTATGGATGTATTTTAAATTTCAATATTCTAATAAATATTTTAATACAATTACAATAAATAAAAATAAGCATTAACATCATCGTGAAAAACTAAAACTTAAATGTATGCATAAATTGGTTGCAAGAAGTTAAAACAGAAACCTAAAACAGTTGAGTTCACACTTTTAAAAAAGATTAAACGCATTTAAAATAATAATAAAGACATTTATGCGATGCAAGAACTTTTAAGATCCATTACGTGGTGCTCCAACTATTTGAATATTTATTAATTATTCATCTATATATTTTTATATACCCATCGCATTTAATCAAAAATGCAGTATCTGTTGTAGCATAATGACGAAATATTTTCAGAACTGTAACAATGCATGTTTTTGGTAATTGATTTGAATGTTAGGAAAACTATTTTAATATAATCTTTGATATTCCTTTCTACAGTTTGTTTTTCTAAGTCTTATTATGACTGAAACAAAGAGAAGATTTGGTACTGTAAATAAATAAAAAAACACCAAGTTTCGGTGCAATCTGCCTCAAGATAGGAATGGGGAGAGCTTTTCCCACCGATTCAAAACAAGAAAAAGGAAGAGAGTAGGAAAAGATAAGATGAGTAAAAAAAAGTCAGTGTGCTATTAGTTCTCGAGGGTTATGATTCGTTCTCAGATAACCTTTAATCTTCGAACGTTGACATGGAACGTTCACACGCGTGTCAGACCTTTATACTCTAATAAAAAATGTTCTAAATGAAGCTACAAAAAAGACAAATAACAAAATAAAGTTCAAAATGAGAAAAATATCTTGAATTTGGAAATGTTGATTCTTACGATTATCTCTCAAATATATGTTTTTACGTAGCTGTTGTGAAAATCTGATAAAACACACAACAAAAAATTGTAAAATACATACGTTGTTGTATGTAAATAACGGTAATGAGGGTTATAACAATAAAAGAAAATATTGATCAGAAGTTATCCAGTAATATTGTGCTATTGAGATGTATAATAATAAAGTCTCATTTTGGTTTCTTTATATCTATATATAAACTCACTTTTCTGAAATTCTCCATTTTGAGACAGTGATTTAAAACTAAACAGTCACATGTTTATTATATTTATTGAATCCTTTCTATTGATGGTTGATGAATCAATAAACTATGACCCTTCAATATACGTTAATCATTTATACTTCTGAAAATTTTATCTAGGTCTTACTATAAGGTAATTTTTTTTAAATTACGAAAAAAAATGATCTTGCCTTTGAAAATATGTTCTGTTTAAGTAGTTAACAGTTTTAAAAGAAATGATGAAAAATCTCAAAAGGAAGTAAAAAAAATGACAGCTAAAATATTGTAATAATAACCGGTAAAAATGTATAAAATAATATATTTAAGAAAAGCTTATTATTTATATAACAATAATAACCTACTTTTAGATTTAATGCATGGATTTAAACCAAATAGAATAAGTGCATTTGGATTAAAACCATGAACACATTTGAATAAAAATGACATAACATGTAATATATATTAGATTTTTTCCAAATTAAAAAAGAAATTAGGAAAAGATGCATAAATTAGTTTTTAAGAAACAGATTTTCATTCTCTCAAAATATATAAATCTTGCACAAACGAATTTAAAAATAAATAAGATTTCGGAAAACGATTCAATTTGTCTCTATCCACTCGAGTTCAAAGTTAGATGATGTGAACCTTATTTCTTTCCTACGAAAAGAAAAAAAAATTGTTGATTGATGACCTTGAAGAGAACTTGATTTTCGATAACGTAAAGATCACAAATACATGGTAGAAGGGGGCAGGGTAAAGTTTACAGTTCAACTAATTTAAAATTTATTTTTTACTACATCATAGCAAATCATTTGAATATTATTGTTATATAGTAATTCTGGTGAAGAACAACATTGAATTCTTATCTATCCCATTCGACAATTTGCCACATTCAGCAACGACATTATCATTTTTTCACTAGCATTACATGTTATTTTACTAGATAGCACCATCTCACCTTTCATGAAGATGAAGTCAAATAAAAATGAAGTGATACATACATATGCAACACTCTTAACAACCAATACCACTTATCGAATGAAGCACACATAATGAATGATGCCGTATCTTAAATAGCACGGTTCAGCTAAATTTTAAGATTATTTAAAGGATTTGAGAGATAATAAAATTGCTTTATTCATTAGAACTGAAGCATTTTTAACCTTATTAAGCAAAATAACTCATCTCTACTCTCTTAACATGCCGTATCAGTAAAATATTTAATGCTATCCTTGCTTTTTTCTGTTGTGATTTTGTTAAACAAAAGCGATTATTCAATAGAAATTTATCTCCATAATATGTTTACAATATCGTTAATCATCAAATTATTTTTATTAAGTATGTATGTGCTTAATATAACTGAAGATGAAATGAAGTATTGGAAAATTTTTCTTGAGTAGTATATATATGCACACACAATTACAGTTCAAAACATTAAAATAATCAAAAAAGTCATTGCATTGTCATATAAAATGCACATCTGTAAAAATAAAAACAGAGATGAATGAAAAATTATAAATTGTGTTCCCAGTATATTGGCACATATATTTTCAGAGATATAATAAATATTTTTACAAAAAAATTATTGAAGTTATTCAAAAAATTAAAATATTTCCAGGTGCAATTCAATATATTAGAATATTTGCAAAATTTAATTCCTGCTACAGTTGATAAAAATTAAATAAATTGATCCGTGGAGGTAGTATGAGCTGAAGAGCTCGCTTGAAAGTCAGCTTTAGTTCGTTGGAAATTAAAAATGGGACGGACGAAATACATATCGGTGAATGTATTAAAACTGCAGTTATGATTCGCCTTAATGAGACTTAGTGAACAAGATAATTGCCGAAAAGAATATTGCGCGCAAGGAACTGTGAATAAGGTTTCAAGAATTATTCTAAAAAACAAAATTTTAAAAGTAATCATAGTAATAAATATAGTAGTCTTAAAAGAATAACTATACAGAAAAGTGCTGAAGCGTATCTTGAGAAAAGTCTGCTTCGAGAGTCAGAATTCACAAGTAATAAGTAACGAGAACGAGAAGAGTATTCCTCAACATCTATCGCATTGCGACAAGATTCCATAAAATTTAATTTTCAGTTCTCTATGGCCAAAAAAACCCGCCTCTTGCATGCAAAGAACACGAATTAGGTGGTGCTTACAGATTACTACTGTGAAGGACTGAAATAACATACATTTTTCACAACGCATCAGTGTTTTGTGTTTCCCACGGTGATCTGGATATCCGTGTACGGCGTTGAAAACAAAGAACTTTATTACAGATTGCTTGAAAAACTCAGAAGATTAACAATTATATCATGATTTGGGGTATATATAAGTTCTGATTACATGATTCTGATGACTTTTACTTTATTTAGTCGGAAAGGGTAAATTACGAAGTATACATAAAGGTACATGATTCTTTGATAAATCCATACGTCAAAAAATATATTTGAGGATGATTTCATCTTCCAACAAGATTCTGCAACTTGCCAGACGTCAAAGATTAGCATTGGTTAGCTTAATATCAATAAAGTCAACTTCCTTGACCGATCCATTTGCTCTATTGGCCGCGGTAGCCGAGTGGTATATGTATCGGATCGTGGCTTGCCTTGTCACGAGTTCGAGCCCAGTACCACTAAAGACCCGCCGTGTAGGGCAGCGATGCACGTTGAATCTGTCGAGAGCTGAAACGTCCTCCCGTTGGTGTGGTGTGGTAGTTAGGAGAGGGGGTGCCAGCTCAGGTGTCGTCCACGTCACTTGACCATGGTTCAAAATTACGTGGTCCGTCGCGAAAAGCCCTCGTGTAGCTGAACAGTGCGACGTTAATATTCAATCAATCTCTCAATTGCTCTATTGAAACCTCGTGGGAATGTATGGATATAATGAAGAAACACTTTAGAATCTGGAACCCAATGACAAAAATGAACTCGCGGAAAGAGGGAAATTCATTTGGCCACAACTATTATCAAAGATTAAGGTAAAAAAAAAAAACATTATTACACAGTGTGCAAGATTGTGTACGTGATGTTATGAGCAAAAAGGGAGATACCACTAAATATTAATTATTCGCAGAATTTATCATTTTAATGAAATACGCTATTTTTTAAGCCACATTATGATAATTACATTATTTTCTGAATCTTAGAAAAAAATTCATTTTAAAAACTTGCTATCCAAAAAGCTTTTTTATGTTAAGCTCATCAATAAAATATGTATGTATGTAGCACTTTAAAATTCTCAAACTATCATTTCAAATCTCTCAAAATTAATATTTGGGATTGGATTGTATTTGTATAAACCCACCATCACAATTAAAAGTTCTTCAATTTGTGAAATAAAGCTAATTGTATGCGATTTTAAATACCTCCATTCCCCTCTTTTTTTTTAGGAATCTGTAATTTTTTTGATGAAATGTAAAAACAAGAATAATCGTAACTATACGACAAAAAGGACAGAATAAGCTATTAAAAACATATTTTTATTTAAAGAACCATGTAATGATAATTTTATACTGTCTTAAAATGAAAAAAATGCAATTTTTTTCATAAGCTTTGTTAAATCAAACTACACACGATAAAATCATCTAGAATAAAATAAGTATATTCGAGTTTTTCGATTATATGTTTGTATATAAATTTAAAACTGTTGCAGATCAGCAGTTTCACGTATCATATATTTTAAAGCTACGTCCATTCTCCATTTTGGCAAATCTGACCATTTACCAGCACGTGAATATTTTTCGTTTCTGAGCACAAAAGATTAATAAATGGTCTCATGATTTCGCCTTCTACTGATTTATACCAATGCTAGTGAAGCCAAACATTACGTACAAATTCATGCTACCGGTTTCATTCAACTTTCACCTGCAACTCCTCCACTCAATCTTGGCATGCACGGAAATTTGGAGAACTGGGTGTCATCCTCGTCACTTGACCATGGTTTATGGTTACGAGGTCTATCCCCAAATTCCCTCGTGTTGATTCGAAGTGTAATGCTAATAACCAATCAATCAATTCCACTCTTGCTCTTATATTTAATTTTTTTCAAATGCCATGAATCTTTTTATGGCTTTTGGTTTCGTTTGAAAATATTTTTAATGTGCATGTACCTTTTGTGTTTTAAGCATTTGTATTCTAATATTTAGAAGAGGAAAAAACGGTGTTTTGTTGAATACGTTATTTTTATTAATACGTTTCATCAAATGCGAATAGAGAGAAAAGGTAACAATTTTTTAAAAAATTTTGAATAATTGATTATTTTTTACTTTTTTTCCCCCTGATTGGTACTTTGAAGAGAGAGTGTTACTAGAAGTAGTGGTACTTGAAAGAAACTTTAATATATTTACCTCATCTGCTGGTTTCTTGATAAAGGGGACTTTTTCTTCTAGCGTACCAAGACCTTTACAAGCAAGGTCATCCACAGCTTGAACTGTAAGTAGAAAAAGAAAAGATTGAATTAATTAACATGAAGTTAGAATTATTTGCATCACAAAATATTTTTAACGATATTTTCGTATGATAATATACTAAACAACATATTCTTTCCTATTCGAAATAGAAGGATGTATGTTTATAATGAGTCACGCGGATATAAACATATATATGTACACGTTTCTTCATTTTTAACTTTGATTTCATTGTACTTTTTACTTCCTTTTAAATATTTATTTCGATGTTTTGTTGGTTTTTGGATGTTATAATTTATTTATTTTTTTTAATCTATAATTCCATTTTTTCCCTATATATATGTACGTGTGTGTTTGCGTGTTAATTAATATATATTTTGCAACTATATGAACAATACAAAATCGGAATGATGTACTACTATATTCTTTCTTTCACATCTCCGTAACTATTAGGTTTGCTATTTAAAATTTTATCTTCTTAATTATTCTATATTGCAAATAAGATTTCAAATACTAAATTAAAAATAAAATTTTATTGTGTGAGCCGCCGAGAAGACCTTCCTTTTCCTTTATGCAAACTTAAATATCTTGCACACATAATAGTTAAAATAAATATTAATTAAAAAAATTTTTTACCATTCACAATTCATTAACAAACAAATTACTTTACAATTCTATAAAAAGTACATTTTCACAAACCAATTAATTGTTTAAAGTGATTGAGGAAGAAACACACATTTTAGAATATGAAAATGAATTTTCTTAAAAAAAATTTGCATCGAAGTGTAGGGTACATTTCAGTTTGAAAATAAAGTTTAAAAATTACGATACACTAAAAACCATAGATTACTTCATTTGTCGTAGGATAAACAATAATTAGTGTTATATGATTTTCGTATTATTTTTGGTACGGGAAATATTTTTAAGACGCTATGTTTATAGTAAACAAAATTTTGCTTGTATGAAATTTCGTTCGAGAAAAAAAATCCAATAGAATCTAAATACATAATAATTTTTTTTATTTAACAAAAAAACATTTTAGTAAAGCGAATTTTTAAAAAATAAAAATTACTATGCAAAGCTTTAAGAAAAATTTTCGTTGTTTATTATTAATATACCGAAATTTCCATTTAATTTTTTAAAAAAGTTCTTACATTTCAATAAAAAAATTATACATTTTATACGTTGAAGCTAAATGACTAAAATCCCTTCCAAAGCAAATGAAAGAGTGTGTGTATTTATTTTTATTCAAAAATCTTTCAAAGAATTGAAATAAAAATTCGTAATCAAATCGTAATAAATTATCTTTATGTAAATCTTTTTTCATCTGTAGGCAATAAATATATTTTTAAAAAAATTCTGCGAAAAAAATTCTGCGTGGATCGAACTTAATATTTAAAAAAATGCTAGATAATGATTAAAAAAGAACTTGCTTTGCTTTTCGAACTTCAAAACGACTGGTTTCGCTTGTCCAGCTACAAAGGTTGCTGTTTTCTCAGCATTGGTAAGTGTGAAATTGACAAGCCTGTTAGATTCTTTGATGTGGCTGTAGGTGTTGGTGGCATAGTCCCAGGCTACATGGACCATAGGTAATTTCACTACTCGCTCGACAAAGTTACTTTTCAGGGGTGTATCACCTTCTCCTCGTGCCATTTTTCGAAAGATTTATTGTCACTAATCTACAAGAAAAAAGAAATTGTCACATTGAGCAAACTAGTTTTGGGGTTAGTATCATAAGTAGAATCTTACACCTAAACAAAATAAATGAGAGAAGTCCGTGCATGTACATAAATACAAAAAAATTTCATTTCAATTTTTTAAAAAAGAAATTAAAATACATAGTTGCTATAATTCGTTAAAATAAAATGCAATCGTTTAGTATAAAATGAGAAAAATAGTATGAAAAATTAGTAGTAATATACAATTAGGTACATTTGAAAATAGTAATAAATAAATATTAACTCATAGGTTTTTTATGCTGTTGTTCATTATAACGTATCATACCAAAGTGTCATGACTGATGTAATTCTAAACAGCCCAATTATATATATATATATATAGTTTAAATGAACAAGTTCGTTAAAAAATGAGATACTTTTAAAAATTACTTCATTTCATAAATTTTTTTTAAATTTTTAAACAAATGTATAAAAATATGTTAAAAGGCACACATAATTTTTAACTCTTCCAAAAAATTTATAATTTGTGAAGATCCCAAAACAAACAGCGCTAAAGTATAAACATTAATTACAAACTAATCAGTGACGTATCAAAGAACATTAGGCAAAGTCAGGTTTTGGGCCCCCTAGAACAAAGCCCCCCCCGCGATGCGGGGGTGTACGTTACGCCACTGAAACTAATGTACACAATGATAAGACACCAAAATATCAAATATTTTTGCAAAAAATGCAAGATATGCTTGAAAAACCGGAATAAACTAAAATTCATAGAAATTCCAAATATAATTTAATTTCACTCGGTAGCGCGACAGCTCATGATGGCCAAGGCCTACTGTGTCCAACTCAGTACACGCGACCATGGGCCCTGTGGTGCATGAGCAGATGTTCCGGTCAGGTAGTCAGTCTGACGCAAAACCCCCCGGCATTAAGTTCCCAAGCAAGCTTGGTACTCATTTTATCGACCCACTGAAGGAATGAAAGGCTGTGTCAACCTTGCCCAGCCCTGGGTTGGAACCTCGGACCTGTGGGGTGAAAGCGCGATGCATAACCATTCAGCCACTGGGCTTCAATTAAAAATATACGGAAATATAAAATACATATGAAAAAAACCCAGTTTATATCATGTTAAATTTTTATAGCACGAAAAATGCACAGAAAGTTTTTAAAAATACAGTTCTTGTAAATGCGATGACGCATTTTACATAAAAAAGACATTTCGAAACTACATGTTTCTTTCATCTCATTAAATTGAATATTAAAATAGTATATTTTCCGTACCCTTTTCATAAAAAAAAAACACTAAATAGACTTACCAGAGATTTCTGAAAGAAAAATTGGAGAATTAGAAAAATCGCTATCAAATGCTTCGAAAGACAACGTTTTTATTTGCATCTGACTCATTTTTATCGCCTGGATCATCATTTAAGCATATCTGTTTGAAACGTTTCGTGAAAGCAATTGTTGAAATTCAAAACATCGTGATATCTAGTTTGCATGACCGTGAAATCATGAAGATTGATGTATGTTACTTTGATCAGGTCAATGCTCTTTTTCAATGTACACACTCAACATGGTTTTTCGAATAGTTGTTTTTTATCGTTGAAACTCTTATCAAATAGCACTGGAAGAGAAGGTCCTTGTTTTTGAATATGAAAGCATTATATAAATCCAACAATGGCAAAAATAAATTTCTCTATATTATAAACCCTAATTAATCCGATCTCCAATGAACCGAACATCGCTTAATCCGAACAGCTAATGTTTTATAAAAAAATCATAGTTAAATGCAAAACGATTTTGTTTAAAGTAGCTGTTTCTTTGACGTTTTTCATATATGATGTAAGTTAAGCATTGATTTGCATTCTCTCTGGAGAAATCATTTACCGTTTTGCTTTGTCTTATTTCAAAATGCTTGTTTTTGTTACTGTACAGAGTGTTTAATTATGTACCTTGACTCGTTTTGTGTACTATTTAGTTAATTAGAGCTTTTATTAATCCAATCAATTTGTATTACTAAGGTTCTATTGTAATACGATTTGATCTAAATATATAAACAAAATCCAAGCTCTTATTGGGATTTTGTGATGACTAAAATAATTTTCCAGAAGTTGACAATATAATTGAATAAACATAAATGTTTTTAAGAGCCCATTTGAAATAAACCTATATCATACTTCTATGACAATGTTGATAGTAAATGCTCCATGACAACTTTTAAACACAAAAGTAATCTAAATGTAAATGAATTATCATAAAATATTAAAAAGGTAAAGTTTTAAAGTAAATGTTTTAAGTGGAAAAATCTGGAGAAGTCTTTTTTTAATGTACCTAAAAGTTTACATGTTAACTTTATAAATATTGACTTATTAATTAAGTCAATAGTGAGTGAAGCCCATGAGAAAAAAAATATTTCCGTGACAGTAAAAAACTAAAATGAAATTACTACTTGATTATTTGATTTTAAAAAAATCTCATTTATTTCTAGTATCAATTCAATGTTTCACAACTGAGTATGGATTTATATTGAGAGTAAAGAAGATATGTTTTCAAAAAATGTATAATATCAGTTAAGTCATATATTCAATATATAATTGTTGTTGCATGTGATGATATAAATTTCGAATAATAATATCAGTGCAATTATTTTCGGTAAAGATATTTTTATATAATCTATTTCCAAAAAAGCAAACTATTTTTTAAGCAAGCAGTGAACGAAAATTTTATGCAACTCAAATATAGTTATAATATTATTGCATCAGTAGTGATTAATATAAAAAATAAAACGAAATTTTAAAAAGGTATTTTGAAATTATGAAATCTCAATGATAACTATAATACTCACAAAATGCTCTTTACCAATTTTTAAAATGTACTTATAAATTGATAATCGGTATTGAATCAAAATAAATCTTAAATCAAAATTTTCAACAACAACAAAAAAAAAATTTAAAATTTATTAAAAGCAGATTTATTACTTGATTCCGCGCGAATATCACATATATCAACACACATTTCTTTCTTTAACAATAATTCAGAATTTTATATCTAAAATTTAATCTGTATTAAATAAAATGATAGAGAGTAAAAGAAACCTGTAACCACATCAATTATACACACACTATATATAATTTTTTTATTTAGTAAATATTACTTTATATGCTCTTCTACCAATAAATGAGCATATCTTATTTTAAATGAAATGAATATGAGAAAAGAATGCCAACTTAACATATGCAATTCTTTAATAAAACATCAATTTTTGACAAAGTATAAATTTCTCTTTCAATATTTCAAAAAGCAATTATTTAATATTTAGTGATTTATTGCTAATATTCTAGTCAATCTCTGAACTTGAATTGAACTTTAAACAAAGAAATTCCACAGTACTATTACTTTAGCAATTAAACAGATCCATTGTTTAATAATTTGAAATTTCTTGATTAAGGCTTTTTAATGTGAGTTCATTTCCAATAATTTTTCAGATTAATGACAAATAAGCTCTATAATAGTTTAAAATTAATGAACTAAAAGGACATCAGTACTCACATACCTCAACAGAAAAATCTGGTAATGTGTTCTTGCAAGATGAGCCAAAATGAATGAAATTTACCCGCCTGAATGAACTGACTAAATATATTTTGCTGAGGAGTCTATCATGAGATCAAAGTCCAAAATTCATTCTGACTCTTGGTATCTATCGGTCGGAGATATTATCACAGAAGATTCTGGGGTGCAGTAAGGAACTAATTTCATTTTTTGCCACACATTTTTTTCCTTCTCTTTTTCATTATTTTTAAATCTAAGTCATTTCTTTTTATCTTTGGTAATCAATATTTCGATAAAGAGAGAAATGAATAATATAGCGATTCCTTAGTTTGTCAGATTAAATTTATTTTTAACCTGGACTAACGACATTACTTTGGTATTTGATCTATTTCAAAACAATCATCAGATAAATTAAGGTGAAATCCTGGATTTCAGAGTGACAAAACTAAATAAAATTTGGGAGATGTGAAAATTAAAATTTCAGTCATAAAAAAATACCTGCTTATTGATACTTTTTTTAACAAGTATATTATCTAAAAAAAGTTTTAATCTACCATGTTTTTATAACGGACTAAAAAGCATAATTTTTGTTTTCATCTTTTTCGTTTTCTTCATCTTTCTTTCCTCCTTTTCGTTTTTTTTCTCCCCTTCCTTTTTTCCACATTTTCATCCATTGTCACTCACTTATAAACTACGATCCAAATTTCAAGTCTCTAGCTCATCGAGAAGTTAGTTTAAAATCAATTACAAAATTCCACCCAGACAGACAAGAAAGCGAGTTAATAAAAACATGGTATAATTAACAATTATTTTATTTATTTAAATGATTTCTTATTAAAATAATGACTAACTAGTAATTGGCAATTTATATTTAGATATATATATATATATATATATATATATATATATAGGCTAATTCTCTACAAACAAGAGATAACATCCAAGCAATAACATTCGAAAAACACATAGACAGTAGGAAAATCACACAATGAAGGACATATGAATAATCGAGATTAAAAATTATAAAATGGATGCTGCAGTGTTATAAACATTACTGACTTAGGACAGTTATTATATATATATATATATATATATATATATATATATATATATATATATATATATATATATATATATATATATATATATATATATATATATATATATATAATAGTTTTTTTATTTCTTTTTCATATTTTGCTTAAATACAACGAACACACACTTTCCCACATTACTTTTCTAGGTAATTGTTTTGATTTATACATATAACTAAAAAAATTATAAATACATAAACGAAGAAAAAGCAATACATGCAACAGTTACTGTTTTTTATCACTTTATGAATTTTTTTACATTTATCTTGGGCATGAATTTCTGTATCAATACATTTAAGGAAATGTATTTATCAGAATGAGGTATATGGGAGGGGTATAAATACAAATATTGAATCAAAGAAAAAATTTACGAAGATTTTAGGAAATATTTCGATTATTCGATGATAAAATTTTAGATTTCCAATTTTACAAGCAATTATTCTGCAATTTTTCCAGCCTTCAGATTACTAAAAGTATCATTTCTGAAATTCTAATTTAACGATAAATATTAATATTTTTGTGTCTTTTATATTAAAAAAAGAAAGGTGAAACCGTTCATAAATTGAAAATGTACCCTTTTTATTTAAAAAGTCTAATCCTAAAATATATATTTACAACTGAGGAAAGTAGAAAATAAATTATTTACTCTCTCAACAAATTTAACATACATTTAATCTTTTTCTCTAGATTTTTAAGAATACTAACCTGAATTTTAAAATTATGAATTATAAAATTGTAATAATCGCACAGCTTTCAAAAAACACTTTGTTCATTACACACCGACAGCGACGAAATTCCTGAAGTAAAATTTGGGAGAATTATCAAACACAAAAGTAAAGAAGGCTTAAAAGTACTTATTTATCAGATTCGAAATTGTTTACAACCTTTCGACTACGACTGCACTCTAAAATACTAAATACTCTTTACGAAATCATGATAAATTTTTATTTTTATCCGGGCATTTTTTTTAAAGAATATTGAGGAATTAATTTATCTTCGAAAATGGGAATAAACTAAGCAAAAAAGATTGCGTAAGAAAAGTAAACAACTTTTTCTAATACATCTTCCTTTTTTACTATTTTCATCTTTCTTCTTATGGCATTTTAGATCAATCCCAGATGAAATTTAACTGTTTTTCTTTAAAATTATAACATTTCATTCTGTTTAAATAACTTTTTGATAAAACTTTTAAAATCAACATAAACATGTCCTTCAAATAAATGCGAGGGCATCCAAAACAGAATATACTAACTCTTTGTAACTCTTACCCTCCCCCTCCTCTATCTGTAAATAACTTTTAGATACGTATAGTGATTTTTATTTACTTTAATTATTTATGGATTATATATACAAAGTGAAAATTTTAGATTTTGGTTCGTCATATACTTATAAACTGTATGGAATTTTACAATGATGTGTCTTTTAATCTCCTCTTATTCAAAAGAAGTAGTGAATTTGTCATCTATTTCTTCATCCCATCATATATTTTTCTAAAAATTATTTTAAATAATATCTCCAATAGAATGATTCAAAAATATGATAATTTAATAAATATGTATTGTCTATGCCTCTGTGATCCCCCCTTCTTCTCAATTTTTTGAAAAAGTGTTTACTTATTCCACACAATAAAATTTATTCTAACCCGTCATTTCATTTTCAAATTAAGATGGAGGGTTTAGTACTTTGCTTTTATTTGTCTTTTTTTTCTTCTACCCTCGAAAGGAAGAATCTCAATGTTAATTTACATTTGAAGAAAAGAAATGTGTCATTTTTCCATAATGTTTAGTTTACTCATCGGTCCTTGAGTTTCATTAGTTCTTAATGCGTGAAATGAAAATACTTTCCTATTATCCTCCCAACAAAATATAATTCATCGAAATTTAATGAATCGTCTAAAAATTGAATTATTTTCAATACTTTTCAAATTTTTTCGTTTAACACAATTGAATAAAATTAGTATCGATGTCAAAGTCTACAAGAACAATAAATCAAGCCAATGGATTTTAATGAATTAACATACTTATTCAAAATTTCTAAAAAAGAACTTTTCTATCATGGAGTTCGATTTGTGTACAGAATTAGGTTAATAATGGTCTAATCAGAATATGTTCCGAATTTTCTTCCAATTCGATCATTTTCAGAGACATTCGAAGAAAGACAGGAAGTCATTTACAGATTAGCTTCAGCAGATTATTCATTTTTTTTCTTTTATATAACTACATCGATAATTAAATACTATAAACTAGTATATGGTCCCTTAAGTCTCCAATTTCTGAACGCAATTTTGACTTGAATATTCGATATATACTATAGAAAGAAGTTGCCTGAATTTCTGAATTTAGAGATTTCATAGCATGGAGAATCCATATATCAAAAAATGTAGTATGTTACAATTCCCTATTTTTTCATATGAATTTAATAACTTATAGTTTTCATAACAATATATTTTTTATATATTTAGATTTCGAAAATAATTATCTATATATTTAGCTATCTTTGCGATGTGAAGCTTTGAAATTTTTTAAAATTTATTATTGTCAAATGTGTTTTAGCCATTTACAGTAATACCGACTTACGATACCCCGACTTACGCAATTTTCAAATCACGTCAATTCGTCTTTATTTATTTATTCTTTTCAAATCACTGAAACTTAGGCGGTATCAGTGCCAGAGTCTTATGAAATTGCTATTGTGATTGAAGAAGTTGTCTATCTTGCCAGGTAAATAAATATAGAAGTGAACAGTGATGACATCCAAGAACTGCTGGATTCCCACAAGCAGAAGTTGGCAATCGATCCGCTCATAGAAATACAAGAGCAAGAGCTAGACTTTGAAGAACTTGAGTCTTCAGACCTAGTTCAATCAGAAAATCATCGAATGGTGGTTGGGAATTTGACAGAAAGCCCCAATTTAATTGAAAAAAGGTTTAAAATTTTAGAAAATATAGACTCCAACAATGAGCGTATTTTTTCAACAAAACAAAGAATAGATCAATTTTTGCACGCTACAAAAAAATTTGCAGAGAGAAAAAAAAATTCAAAATTTGGGTAGACAGACAACTTTGTTAGATTTTATGAAATTTTCTACATCAAAATAACTTCGGTTTTCAATTTTACTAGGCATTTTTTTTTTCTAAATTACTTTTTCATTTCGTCTCCACGCCAGCCAAAAATAATTTATATCTCTTTGTATGTTAAATCATACCGCGATTTATTGGTCATCTCCCAGTATAGTATGAGTTTCTGGTATTAATGTGTGTAGTTAACATTAGACATTTATTTCAAGCTCTTATATCTCAGATACTTCAAAGTAGAATTTTAAAAACTTGAAATTTAAGATTTTTGCAGTATGAAGAATTAGCTGTGTGAAAAGAATGACATCGATATTAAGAAAATTCTGCCTTAGAAGATTAATTAAATATGTTAATTAAATCCATAAATATCGTATTTTGGGAGTGTCCCATTTTGATTACTGTACAACAAAGGAAACAACGGTGTAAGCAAAATTTTTGCGAATATCAAATTCAATAGAGAAGTAATTTTAACAGCGTGTCTAATTAAAACTGAAAAAGACTCGAAAATTATTAGAATAAAAGAATTTTTTATATCAGTGCAAAAAGTACCAGAATAATTAGAATAGAGCTAAATAGAATATACTTTCTTTGTGCAAGAAATTATAAGTATACGAACAACCAAATATTCTTTTCAAGACAAAATTTATTTAGCAAACTCTGTCAGAAATTTAAAGGTTCCATTGGTTGTGTGTGTGAATCTATTATCTCAGTAAATTTTTTTTATAGTCATTCTAGTATTACAATTTTTTTTTATTCCTTTCACAAGAGACATAGCTATAACATTTTTCATAGTTTATGATTACATATTATGTAATTTCAAATTATTCAAGAGAGAAAAATTATATGAGAAATCTAAAGTAAACGCATCGAATGTATAAAAATGAAAACGAAATAAAATTTAATCTTACTCTTTTTTGGAAATCATTGAATAAAAAATTAAATTATTAAACATTTAAAACATTTTTTTCTCCCATTTTAAGGTTATTTTTGCATTAGAGCAATATAAAACTTTTATTTTATTATTTTAAATCAAGTAGGGGTTTTTGTGTATACTTTTTCATATAACACCATTAAAGTGTTTAACGATGCTCTGAATTCTCCGAAGCAGACATTTTTTTAAAAAATTCGCAGCTGTGAACTGTTTGACTTACGCAATTTTAATTACCTTAAATTAAAATTATGGTGATTCATTCTGCAATTCAATTGTATCTTTTTAATTATAATTCCATTACTCATATTTCACTAACTGAGAACAATTATCACATATTGCTGGACTTTTGCAAATTAACAGTGCTGTACTATATAACCGAAAACTGTAAATATATAAATATATGTGTTAAATTCATTTTATTCAAAAGACTTTAAAGTTTAGATTTCGATTTACATAGAGTGCACCTACTTTCTCTCGCACATGACTCATCGAACGACTCTTTAAGATAATGTTTTGTTTTGCTTTCCTAAGGAAATAAATTGTTAGAAATATTTGTTATATAAATATTTAAAAAGAGTAAAATTAGACCTTATACTATAAAAATCAAATTTTAAGAAAATATTGTATAAAAGAATCCCAGTGCTGAGTGGTAGCCAATCACGCAAGCATTTGTCCTTGAAGTTGGGGTTTGAACCCCTTGCCCAGCCAGGGATTCAAACCCCTGGCTGGGCAAGGTAGACTTAATCCTTGATCCCTTCAGCGGGTCGATAAATGAGGACCAAGCTTGTTTGAGAACTAAACACTGAGGGTTTTGCGTCAGACTGAGGACCTGAACGGAACATCTGCTCAGGCATCTCAGCGCTAAAGGTCACGAAAACTGAGTTGGGCACAGTAGATCTTGGCCCTCATGGGATGTTGCGCCACTGAGTTTAACTTAGTATATGGTATAAAAAGAAGTACAAATTGTGTGTGTGGGAGAAAACTTAAATTTGAGGAATAAGAATTCTGCTTACAAAACTATCCCCTGAATCTGATTTAAATGGCTGTGTACCTGATATACTAATTTAGATCAAAATAAAATGTCAAAGAAGAAATTTTTTAATACTTTATCAAAATTTTGAAAAAAAAAATCCACATTGACCTAAATTGACGCCTTAAAAACATATGTGATTGACTTAAATTAGATTTATTATATTATAACAATAAAAGTTAATGGCCCTTTACATGTACAATGGAAGAGTATAACATAAATATGTGATGAGTTGTGCGTAAATGCTTGTTCAAACAGATAATCTAAAGCTTTTACATAAAAATATTTTAATGCTAACTCATTGATTAAATATTTCTGAATATATTTATATTTTTATTTTTGCTGTAATTTTTGATATTTTACTCTCAGTTTAACGAGCTCGCTAATTAAGTTATTAAATCTAATCAACAAATATATTTATTTGAATCTCTAAAATACATTGAAATATTTATCATGAAAAATCTAGCAGTTGATAAAAATTAATTAACGATTTCCATTCTGTATTTTTTCTCCTTTTCTCAAACTAAATATATCCTTATGGTTATACAGATTTTAATACGGTTACTAGGGTAATGCAGTCATTTCTGGAATTTTAACCTCCAACGTTTCCTCGTTCTTGAATAGGATAGAGGACGCAATGCAATACAGTAACATCATCCTGTTATTTATCTATTAAAATTAATCGTTATCAAAATATGATTATTTATCGAAAATTGAAACACACACATATTTCTGTTCATTCAATTTTGCTGAATCAGATATATTTTTATCTCTGAAATGACGCATGCTGAGAAAGGATTGAAAGTCCTAAAAAAACTAATAGTAACTTATATTCACGGAATACTTTATGAACACTTTAGTTATTTTTAATTCAAATTAAATGAAGAACATTTGATCCACAAGTCTTTTGTCCTATGTATGAATTTGGCAAATCGATTGGCAGTATATGGACTTAAATTAATAAAAGAATAAAGTCGGACCTCTATATAACGAAGTCGCTAAATCCGAAAAAAGTTCGTTATATGGAAAATTAGCTATGTAGAGGTTCACCTCTCAATATACTTTATAAACCGCACAAAACAAACTTTAAATTCATAAACACTATATATTAAAAAAATAATTATTCACGCCTTTTTTTAAATTAATATATGTTTATTTTATATATCTTACCCATTAAAAAATAAAGAAAAACTGCAAGGAAAACAAGAAAAAAGAATGTCGAAAAATTCACTGTCTTTTCAATATTAAGAAAACAATGTTATACTAAAATTAATGAATTTTACGGACATTTTATAATTTAAAGCATACAAGTAATATTAAACTTACATTATTTTATAATTAGAACACGAGGACACGGGACAACTCCACTGAGGGTGAAAGAAGATATCGAAGATGTTTCTAGAGAACTGGACAATGGGGGTTAAAGGTTGCACTTCTTCGATGAAATGTCCAGAACTTTATTGCTCTCGGCAAGTTAGGAACTGCCAAAACCAGTTCAAGATTTATGACCTCCATAAAATGTGTTAAAGAGAGAATAACTTGAAATTTTTTCAGAAATACTTTAAAAAAAGGGAGAAAAAATTGAATCACAAAAGAGAAAGTTCGTTATGTAGAAAATGCACTTCGCTATAGAGAGGTTATTTTACGAAGAAAATCGTGAAATGCTCAAGGTTCCAGAAAAAAGTTCACTATATAGAAAAATTCGCATATAGAGGTTCGACTGTATTTATAAAATATGTGAGTTAATTATTTACTGACATAACTAATTGTTGAATTTATAAAGATGAATGTTACTTTGTATGTGTTTTGTGAACGGCAATTCTAAGTCATGAATCTCCAACAATCTAATGCAGGGGTGGGCAGACTTTTCCAGGGTGCTAGCCACTTCTAATTTTTTCAAGCTGTTTCGGTCCACCCAGTGTCAGTGGCACACACTAATCCGGACCCTTTCCCATAGCCCCTGATTTTTTTCGATTGATTATAATCCCATGTATAATACGTAAAGATTAAGTATTTGTTATTAATATTTTTTTATTATTTAATGCTGATTATTTATTCAGTAATTTATTTTTTACTGTTTTTTGTTCCCGACAATTTACAAAAATATGTCTGGCTGCGTATTCGGGGATGATACGAGAATGGTAAACTTTCGACCCTCGACCCCGCCTTCCTCCTTGAAAAATTCTTGTGTACGCCAATGCCCAGAATCGTAGGGATCGGGAAGTAGGAAAGGGTCTACAATATTTATAATAAATTAATAATAAATAAGGAATATGTACTTACAGAACTAAAATATAAAAAAACTAACACTTTTAAAACCGCGTTTAAAGCAAAACGCAAAAAGTAATAATAATAGACACAAATTTAATAATATCAAATGATGCATTTATTATCAAACAACTCAAAATACATAAAAAATAAAACATTTTTATCTAAAGTTAGTTTTCGTTGTTATAGTCAGTAGAAGACTTAGTCTGCATACTTCAGCCAATCTTGAATATCTTCGTATATAATTACCAACTGCTAAAATCTTCAGGCGGTCACCCCAAAATGACTTGGCGGTCCACCGGTCGATCGCGATCAACTTAATGCCTATTCCGGATCTAATGTATACACTGGCGCCACTGAAAAGATGAATCGTATTGGAGTGAATTCGATTTTTTTAGAGCATGTGATTTTCATAGATGAATCTTGCTTTCACATATGTGGAAAAGTTAATAAGCATAGCTGCGGCATTTGCAGAAATGAAAATCCTCACCAACTGTGTGAATACGAAAGGGATACTCCTAAAGTCAATGTGTGATTAGGAATGCATACAAATGACATCATTGGTCCATTTTTCTTCGTAGAGAAGATAGTTACGGGACACGTATGCTGGAAAACTTTACTGTTTCACAAATTTCACCAAGTTATCTGTTGCAACAGGACGGTGCTCTACCACACTGTCACATTAATGTTACCGCATTTTTTAACAGGACATTTCAAGGAATTTGGATTAGGTGAGGAGACCCAATTGCCTAGCAGCCAAGGTCTCCGAATTTGATTCCCTTAGACTTTTTCGCTTGGGGATTCATTAAATCCATTGTGTTTAAATAAAAAATTACAATTGTGGAAGATTTAAAAGAGCGTATCATTCAAGCAATTCGTCTAACAACTCCCGATATACTACAAAACACTTGGAGGGAACTGATTACCGTTTAGATATTTATTGTATTAATAAGGGTGCGTACATCAAAATCTATTGATCATAATAAAAACTTGGTGGTATTTTTTTCTATTAATTTTTTTTTTTAATTCTGATGGGTATTTCGGTAATAATAAGCCTTAACTTTTGAACAGGACCGCTTTGAATACTTTTAGCCCGAGCACCCTGTATACATTATATTCATATATTTTTCACTGCTACAAAAAGCAAAAATAAAATTTTAGACTCTTTCAATTAAATGTCAAAGTAATAAAATAAGAAAAATTTATTTTTGCACGTGTCAGAATTTGGACAAAATCGAACAAGTAGGAACCATTCAATTAAATACAAATGCAGTGAACCGCTCTTAAAATTGCTTCTGGGACTTTCTCGTCAACTGAACCGAAAGAGATTGCAAATTTCTCACTTTTGAAAAAAAAATTTTTTTTTAACTTCTTTCATTAGGCTATGCTGTTCAGTTTTAATAATTGATCTATTACAAAACAGAATTCACCTGAGCTTAGTTCCTTCGATTTTTCTTCATGTTCCGTTTGAACTACAACCCCCTTCCCCGAAGCTGTACCTATTGCTTGGTTGAATCATAAATTCCGAAAAATGTGTTTGGAAGTCGGTAAAATGCCGACCTTGAACGCATGAGTTCATAACAACGGCAGTTTTGTGAAAAAGAGCTTCCTTTCAATTCCAATCCGAAACTAAAGAAAAAGAACAAAATAATGCGTGACACGCATGAACAAATAACTGAGAGCTGAATTGTAGGAAACTATCAGAGGATAACACGATTTTTAAATATAATAGAACAAAGGATAGAGAAAAACTTCTAAACGTACACCGAAGTAATAGAAAAAAAGTTAGCATATAGTTGTGTGTGTGGCAAACGTGTGTGTGTTTTAAATACTGAACTTATATACACACCCACTCATATTTTATTAATTTCACTTTTCCAGTTAAAGGAAAATGATGCTTCTGGCGAATAATCCAATAAATGTATTTATTTTATTTTTCATTCAAATATAGAAGCTTATGGTTTGTTTGTTTTTTTGTTCATTGATAGTTACACAAATAAGATATTCTCTAAATATAATTACAATAAATTTAGTACTCGCGGTGAATGAAAAATGGCAAGTGAGAGAGCGAGTGAGAGTAATGCCGTACTATAATGCAATTCGAGAGCTACTGGCGACGGACTTCAGGCTCGATAAAGTGACGAGGACGCGACGCCTGAGCTGGCTCCTCTCTCTCCTAACTACCACACCAATCCAACGGGAGGTCCGACAGATTTAACGTACATCAGCCTTCTCTAAGGGCGGGTCCTAGAGGCACCAGGACTAGAACCCGTGACAAACCGGCCATGAGTTAGTGACTATAACCATTAGGCCAGAGCGTTTCTCAAACTGTGGGGCGCGCCCTAGCGGAGGTGTGATGAACCATCGAGGGGGCCGTGAGCCTATTGAAACGTTGAAAATAAAACATACTTTAAAAGTACTAATTTATTGAAAGGAAGCAAAACAAAAAACATTCTGACATAATAAAAAACAAAATACGCATTTACACCGATATAATATATTAATAAATGTATCAGTACTGCACGCTGTATTTGGTAATTAATTTAAGGTATCCGATTACGTTCGAAACCGTGATTTTGCAAAAGCGCATAAATGGATAATTTTCGTGATATTTAGTTTCACATAGATTAGAATGCATGTATAAAGTTGTTTTAAGGACATTTTGGCAAAAAAAAATGATAAATACAATATTTCGGCAAAAATTAACTTAGAATAACCTTTTTTCCAAAATGTTCTCCTTTTGTGAAAAATGCTTCGATTATAATAATATTTTGCCTGTATATAGCTCAGACCTCTCTACAGAGGCTCAACTAGAATTTTTGAAATATATAACTTAGAAGTGGATTTATTCATATTTTGCGACAACCGAAGAAAAAAACGCCAATAATTAATGCAATTGGTGGTAACTCTGAAATAGTGTGAATGTTTCAAAAATTGTAGTTGAGCCTCTGTAAAGAGGTCTGAGCTATATACAGGCAAAATATTATTATAATAGAAGCATTTTCCACAAAAAGAGAACATTTTGAAAAAAGATTATTCTAAGTTAATTTTTTGCCAAAATATTGTATTTAAATAATTTTTTTTTGTCAAAATGTCCTTAAAACAATTTTATGCATGTATTCTAATCTGAGTGACACTAAATATCATGATAATTATCCATTTATGTGCTTTTTTAAAATCACGGTTCCGAACGTAGTCGGATACCTTAACAATGCCATGCTAAGAGGAAGTTTAACTATTACCAGTTACTCCATCAGTTACATAAAATTATATAAAAAATTTAATACTTATCTTAATAATTTGTACGTTTTGTTATTAAATTCGTACTGTAGATTTACGTCGAAGTACATTATTATTATTGAATTCAATACATGTTATTGTTTGGAAGGGGGAAGGGGGGCGTGAAGAAAATTATGACTAAAAATTGGGTCGCAAGTATAAAAAGTTTGAGCATTAGGCCTAAAAATGGCTAAGTACAAGGTTACATTTAAGAAAAATTTAACTATGAGGTATTAGAGAAATATCTTTTTGTTTTTGCTGTTTTCTAATTTAAAATTTTAAAATAAGTATTAAAGAAAGTAAATAACATAAATAGCGAATAAAAAAGTGTAAAAATTTTGTTTTTATCTAGTTATAAAAATAAATTCATTCCTTACGCTAGTTTTGAAAAATTTAGATATAGCGCTAGAAATTTATTTAAAAACAAATACAGATTCTACAGCGGTAAGTTAATAATTTTTTTCCTCCGAATAATTCAAAAAATATAGTGCAAGCATTTAAATGTATTTCAGCAGCCAAGAAGAAACAAATCAACAGATAATCATCCATTATCGACGTCATGAAATATTTAGAAAAAAAACATAAAAAAACGTCTCCCGAGAGTTATTTTTTGCAACTCAAAGGTCAAAACATCTTTCTGCTCTTTTCAACAGTTAATTTTTTTCACATAATTCATAAAGTATGCCTTCCGAAGAATTTGAAAAATATTTATTCCTGACTTACGCAATTAAAATTATTTCTAATCTTCATTTTTTTTTATTTAACCTATCTATTTTAATTTATCATCCTATCATATCTTATGATTAACTCCAATAAGAAAATTATTACTAAAAGATTTAAAACATAATAAGCTTCTATTCTTATTTTTCAATGTATTTCTATTTACATTTCAATGATTTTTAAAAATTTTCATTAACTTAAATATGATAATTTCAAATTTTTTTAAATAAGTAAATAAATACAAGCAGTTAGTTATTTTTAAACAAAAAATATTCCATTTCTTTCCTGTAATTATCTTACTTTTCCGATGACCTTTTTAGATTAAATATTTTAATGATTTGTGAAAAAGACTTTCATTCATAACATTAAATGTGATGTATAATCAAAAATGTGTTCTATAAGTACAAAAATAATAATAATATTGCCCTAAAAATCATAATTTAAGAATTTTTATATTAAACTATTTTTGATTTACAAAATGTTCCAAATTATTAATATAAGAAAAACTTGAAAGTTTGAATAAAGTACCAATGTAATTAACAGAGCTATAAAAATCCTTCTTTATGTTAGCAAACTTTTAATTCTGAACTTCGAACAACAAAGTAATTGGATCGTTAAAATTTTATTGCAAAAAATTTATGAAAATGAAGTACAAATATTATTATTTTAAACAAATTAATTTAACAAATAAGTAAGTTAATTTAAAAGGTAATAAAAAGGTGAATTAATATTTTAACAAATAATTAATTTGGATTAATTTCATTTTAATATTTCCTATTTCCTTTATATAATTAAAAAATTATGTTTGGTCAATTCCCCTTTTCTTTTTAATATTTTCTTCTTCGTTTATTCCAAAGAGCTACCGCGAAATCTATGCAATACTTGGAACAAAAATATTAAGAAATCTTCTTGTTACTGTAACTTAGAATATTTCTTAATATACTTGTCAAAAAGAATTTTATCCACAGCAATATATTCTGTCTGCTACATATTTCTCTACATTAAATTCTAGAAACTTTTGTAACGTTATTACATTCCTTTGATAAACAGAGGCGGTCAGTGGACTTTGAAAGGACGTAAAAAATTTGTGTAATGAAAATTAAGAAAGTATCACAGAGGCCTTTTCAACACTTGCTTACTTTCACCAGCTTTATCTTATACAACACTATATTAATTTGATTAGAGGAATATTCTAGGCAGACTAAAGGTGCTTTAGAAAATGTTAATCACAAATTTTTTCCAATATGTTTATTTTTAACCATCTGCCCTATGAAACTTATTCTCTTATGTTGGAATCTATCCTTATTGTACAAAAACTCTAAATTTAACTTTAACAAAATTTACATAATTAAAAACATATTTATGCCTAAATGAATTTATCATTGCGATACTCCTTAAGATATCATTGAATATATTCTCTATTCCACACAAATAATCTCAATATATCGTAAATATTTTTCTAAAAAACTAGATGATTTCATCTTCATTGTAGAAATATTTTTACTACATTCAAGTTTCAATTAAAAGTTCTTTTGTGTATTTTCCTATGTATATACATGTAAGAAAAAGAGAAGGGAGTAATATTTTATTTTATGTAAAATTTTATTTTAAATTGAGTTTTAATTGAAATAAAAAGTGTATAAAAAAATTGACGTCAATTTTTTCCAGTTATTCAATACCGTGGCTATATTTGATACATTTTGGTAATTCTAATGAAATTAATGTTCGTAGATTCTGTGCACCCAGTTTCACTATCTTTTTAATAAGAATTAAATTCAGGAATAAAAATAGTTAATATTTATTTAGATTTATATTAATGCAATCATGAATAAAATCTAGAAATAATATTTACATCAAAGAACATATTTTTAAATGCAATTTTAATTAAAGTTATACGAAATCACACATAGCATAGAGTCTATACAATTATTTAATCAGAGTTTCATACCTTCAGAATTCGAAACACTTTTGTTAGTCCAAAGTTGATATATTCCACTTTTAATCTGTAAGTTCAAAAGAAAGAAAGTAAGGTAACTTCTAAATTTCAAAAAGCTTAAAATTCTTTTTCCAAATTATTAACATGTTTCACGATTTACCACAACGCATACATATTATACAAGATTAATAAAAAAGGGGTGAAGTAAAAGAAAAAATATTTTTAGGCTGAGATATAAAAAAATAAATTGAAATCCTGATTATTTCTGCCAAATTAGCATCTTTAGCTCAAAACAAATTTTGATTGGAGGAATTTTTATTTCTAATCAAAACTTATGAAATGATATCTTATTTAACTCCTCCTACTTAGGATCTCGTCTAACGAGGTACACCAAATTTTATCAATTCATTATTTAATAGATATATATGAAGCCAAAAACAATACTATTAATCAATGGAAGTATGATTTGTTTAAAAGAGTCTCTTATGCAACAAAAAAACTGCTATGAATTTTAATGTATAAAAGAGTTTTTCTTTCAAAAAACGAGCGATGGAACACAAAAAACATAATTTAAAACTATCAAATTTCAAACGAAGCAAGGAGAGATGACATTTTTTAATTCATAAATTTAAAAAATCCATAAATAAATAATTTACTAAAATTTTTACTTCTAAGAGAATAAAAGTTTTAATTTTATTCGTAAAATAAAAGCTCTATGAAAACGACAAAATTTGTTTATTACATGAATGAAATTATTTTATAGTAATTGTGATGTGATTCGAAATAGAAAATTATTTAATATTGCTATATATTTAATTTTATTTTTGTGTATGGAAGCTGATTAAAATATTTAAAGCAATTCTCGCTGATGTCCTCTTATAATTACTGATTTTTTTTGTACAGTACAGTTATTATGTCAATTTTTGTGTATTATAAAATCTGATCTACCTGTACTTTAAATAAATATTGTCTTTTTTACCAAAAATTACAAGAACATTTAATTTTTCTTCGTGATGCTAAATAATTTAACTTCTTTATTAATAAAAATGATAATATTTTAACTTTGAATGTATGAAAGACTTTTAGAAATAGAATTACATTTATTGCGTTATTCAATATAATTCACGAACGAATTTGGAAACGATTAACGTTATTTAGAAATTGTTTTAAAAAGTGTTTAAATTGAAGAAAATCTCTTTTGACCGTAATTTTGGAAAAATATATATATTGGAATAAAATGCAAGCACTTTAAGAAATGTGCTAAATTTTTTTAAAAATTGCTTACTGGTATTGTTTCCAAAACTTACTATCTCATTTATGTGTCATCAAGTTAATAAGAAAACTAGTACATAACTAGATGATTCCATGACACTTTAGGCATCCTTTTCATTTTTTTTTATTCAAATAAACACAATATATAATAAATATAAGAATTCTGATTTTTTTAAACAATTTATATTAATATGTTTTTTTGATTCAGTTATACCCCTACTTGAAAAAGATAATTTATTTAAATAAGCATTTTATAAGCTTAAATAATAAAAAATCTCTTCGCGTTATAAAAGAACAGTAACATTTATTTTTCTGCATTAATTTCCCTGTTTGATTTCTAATTTCTCAAAAATGCATTTTATTAAATAGATTATTTTAAATATTAATATTTATTAGAGTACATTGAGATGAATGGGAGACTTTTCTAACTTTGTGATATCAACTCTTTAACTGCCTTAAAACTTCTCTTTTATTTAGTAATTACTAACTCTACAACGAAAATTTACTTCATGGACATGTCCTTAAGACATACGAATAAAAGTTGTAAGATTCATATTTATTTTCAAATTACTTATATATTTAAAATATTCTATATTTTTCTTTGTAAAAAATATTTTCTACACTTATGCATTTATTTATTTGTGTCTAATGTTTACCAAATATGTCATTCCCTTTAATGATCGACTTTTAAAAATTATGATCGATAAATTAGTTATAATGTAACGCACTTTCTTAAGTATACTCTGTCATTTTGAGAAAGAATTCGTTGCACAACCCTGTTGTTCAGCAACGACGCATTCTAAAATGGAATTCAAATTTTTATCTAAAACAAATAAATATTTTTCGAAATATCAACGCATTTTTTGAAAAGTAAAAGCGTTCATACAGTTTCGAAATGCAGCATTTACTAACACATGTGCAACAACCGCTATATTATTGTGGTATATCTCGCAAAAGGCGACATTCGTCACGTTTGCCACGCTTCTGCACCAATTACGTGCTTAGTTTCCTTTTTTGTATTATTATTTTCAAGTTGACCTCAATAATTTTGAGAGCCTTTATCAGTATCCACTTCAGGTGAATTTGCTATACTTAGTAACAACTGTCGAGCAAAGGTCCAGGTCCGCTGATTGCGCTTCAAAATATGTCTTCACTGTGCTAAAAGAAGATTATTGAAGCTGCCGATGACAGACTCCGTGAACTTCGTAGCATAGTTAACATTCAACGGAAGTATTTATAAACATCATCTTTCATTATCTCCGTTTCTATTGATGACTAAGTGGCTCGGAATAACTTGGAACATGACGAAATATTTTAATTAATTGCGTTGTAAATCTCCAGGAAAGTGATTTAATTATTCAAAGGATTAAGCATACGATTTTACATGAACAAAATTAAATAAATTATCCGAATGATTGCATTTATTGCTATAATTTATTTCGTTTATTGTTATAAGGCCGATATTATTATTCCTAAAAAATACAAACATTTAAAAACTTGAATTTGTACAAGCTTATAAAAAGTAAAACTTCAAAAAAATTTTTTTTAAATGTGTGCGTGTATTTTGGTATAACCACATCACTTAATCAGGATGATTCATAAAAGCAAAAGTTTCTGTATTTATCCTCCTTTGCTCTGTTGCATACTTATTTATCCCCTGAAAAATTACTATGCAATTTTTATATCACACATAAGGTAAAATAATGTTAGAACTTGCATGTGGGAAAACTTACTATTTCTCGAAAAACTTGTGCAGTTGCGTTTTGAAATATAAACTTTAAAGGTAAGAGCTCTTTGATTTCAACTGGGTAAAATGAAATTTGTTTAAAAACTCCAAATATTTCTGAATGAATTATGTATCTAGTAATCAATATTATTGTCCTTTAGTTTCTCACTACAAAGTTCTTGTCATGTTATTTTAAACAACACAATCCATATCATTTTATCTCAATTAATATTCTATAGAAGACAGACAAGAAAAATATTTGTTTTTAATTACATCTTTTAAATCTCAATGTGGTAGAATCAAATTTAATATTATATTTACTCATTTTAAATATATAATTTAAAATCAACGTCTGGAAGAAGCAACGCAGTCAATTGACTCATCGTGATGAAATGAAGTTGAAATAAAAATAAAACACGCAGATGCAATAGACCATAGCCAAACAACTATGCCCCCTCCCCCTCTTATACGGGTCAGAGAATATAACCCAGACATCACAAACTAATCTGAAATCCTGTACTTTTTCTGCAATTGCAATATACAAGCTTTTATTTATTATATTTTAAGACAATATGCCAATAACAGTTTGATTCTAGAATATTTTTTCAGTTTTGTTTTTATGTAAAAATACAGAGAGAAAAATTAAGTATATTTCATACACATCACGGGAAAATAAATAATATAAAATTTGAAAAAAAAAAACGCTAGAAAATTATATGTAAAAATAATTTTCGGATGATCAATCGGGAAATTCTCTCTCTTTCAGCTTAATCAAATTATAATAAAATTAAAAAGAACATATTTCATCCAGTGGCGTAACAGAGAATATTAGCTCCCCACCCCCTGCAAAATCAGGTTTTGGGCCCCAAGCCCAAATATGTACTTAGTGTCAAGTTTTGGGCTCCCTAGAGTCCCTGGGCATCCCCTCCAGGCGGGGGTTGGGGGTGTATGTTACGCCACTGTGTGTGTGATTTCATCTTTCTCTCCACCAAACAATTGCTTTTGCTTTTCTTGCTTCGATTACATATAGCAAACCATTACGACTGTGCTTTTGATGTAAGATTACTATATCAGCACCTTTAGCAGAGCCTTTTGCCTAGCATGGCCGGCCATGTCAGGGATGCAGCGGATACTATGCACCGGGGACCCACGATTGAGAGGGCTCCAACACGATCAAGAATTAAAATAATTTACACATGAAAACCACATTATTTCAATCGAAGTCAGTATGAAAAAAGAGAACATTAATATTGTATATCTCCGAATTTCGACTATCTGCAAACCAGTTGATGAGAAAGTTTAGTTCTGGTTATTCCCGAGGGTTGTGTGTGTGTGAAACACGTGACTGGAAGAGTTTATTGATGCAAGTAGCAGTATAATACAGCGGTATCCGAAGTCTTTTGGATTCAAAGAATTGCTATAGATTTTATGTTTAATAGTATGGTTAGAGCAATATTGCCCCAAATTAACTCCATCAATAAACTGTTTCAAGCAAAAACAATTGTTCTTAACTGGACTTTAATTTAGTCAGTAAAACTAAAACTGAAATCCAAAATTTAATAACAAAAATTAACCCACTTTTAGACAAAGCAAAAGTGCTAGCAGGTAATTTGAATATTTCAGAACATTTTCCTGAAAACTGAGTTCGAAAAAGACAAGAATAATATTCTTAAAAAACAGAATATTAAGTTATAGAAAACCAGTAGAGAGAAGAATTTAAATATTAATTTTTACCACTACAATTAATATTTTTATTTTTCAAATAGAAGAGATAGATTTAAAAATATACCAAATATTATTTCTGATTTCCAAATTTTATTTCTTTTCAACAAAAATTAACTCTTTTTTAGACAAAACAAAAGTGCTAGCAGGTAATTTGAATATTTCAGAGCATTTTACTGAAAACTGAGTTAAAAGACAAGAATAATATTCTTAAAAAACAGAATATTAAGTTATAGAAAACCAGTAGAGAGAAGAATTTAAATATTAATTTCTACCACTACAATTAATATTTTTATTTTGCAAATAGAAGAGATAGATTTAAAAATATACCAAGTATTATTTCTGATTTCCAATGAATCACTGACGCAAAAATCTTTGGAGCATATAAATTAGAAAAATGTTCCAAAAATTTTGTGAAATTTTATAAAAAATAAGATGTAGATGAGAACCTAACCCAGGAAATTGGTTTTCTATGGGATTTAATTTTGAATGAAAGGGATGTTTAAATAACGCACAAGACACAAATGGCAGTACATTCTAAATAATAATTACAATGAGTTATTTCTCAATGTGTTAACCATGTTAAAACTTTTCTTTAAGTTGCCAATTACTGTAGTAAGGACTGAGCGCTCTTTCAGAAAATTAAAATTAATAAGTTATTTTTGGTCAAAAATTTGCTCAGAACGCTTAAATTCATTTGCTATATATTAAGCATCGAAAAAGAAATTGCATAAACTGCAATTCTTCTGAAATAATCAATATATTAACAAAAAGAAAATATAATTGAACTTGTATTAGTAATATATGCTCGTGCTTACATTTCTTTTTTTAAATTAACAAAAAAAAAATTAAAACAACAAATGGTTTCTTGCACTTAGGCCCCTTTATAGAGAAGGCCCGTTCTGTCACCCAGAGCCGCTGTTATGCTAAATACATAACGGATCATGTACCGATAGAAAAATTATTAAATAAAAATATTTTACGTAATGTAAATTCTCTTCAATATCAAAATTGTTTGCTCTCAAAGTATGCCAAGAAAGCCAGATTACTAATAAACTGTTTGAAGTTCTCGAGACAAACATTGTAACCTCATAATTATCTTAAAAATATGGATTATTTGATCTTATCAGTACTTTCTTAATAAAGTATAAATTCAACCTATTGACAGATTTTTTTGTGGGAGATTTACTTAGATTCAATAAAAAATTCAAAGAAACTTTTGTTATTGTAATGTATTTTTACAAATTAAATTCGATGTTGGCGAAAATAGAATATAAAGTGACATTATCAAAGCCATACATGTATAATCTTTCCATTGGGGATAATAGCCTTTGCTAATTTATGTCCTTTTCAACATAATCATAACAAAACTTGGCCGATCACTTATTTAAGCTGATTATTGTTTGTTTTTAAGCGTTGGCTAGCGACGTTTGCCATTTAAATTTCCCCAAACCCCCGTGATAACTGCAGAAACATCAAGTCAACAAAACAAAACAAAAGTAATATTTATTTAAACATTAATTTTGCCTTTGGCAGATTTTTTAAAATTACCTTTCCAAAACGAAGTTAAACATAAAATTTAATCAGTTAATACACCAACAGATTTTTAACCTAAAATGAAAAAATGGAAAGGATCAAATTTTAAATATTAAGGAAATAAGTTTTCTCACCAAAGAGTAAGAATTGATTAAGGGTAAGAATTTAAGTAAGTAAACAACGTTATCTCCAAAATACGAAATGTTTTTTAGAACGTTTGGGGAAATAAAACAGTAGATCAAAAGTTCTTTTTTTCAGAATTCTAAAACCTACTTGCATGGAAAAGAGTTTTTGTGATCCATAGATAGGGAAATAAAATAAAAAATTGATTTTTGTTTTAAGTACTGTCACCACGGAAATAAAGTTAAGGTATCTAAGCTTTTTTTTTAAGATAAAAAGGCTAAGTCAGTGCTTCTCAAACTTTCAATATTTGCGACCCAAAATTCAATCATGATTTTCATTGCGCCCCCCTTCCTTATAATAACAATGTATTGAATCCAATAGTACTATACTTTGACACTAAAGTTATAATGCGACTTTAACATCGCAAGTGACACCGGCGTATATAAACATGTCGCTCACCCAAAGCATTGACTTAATACGTCTTTCCGAAGTACGATCTTTTCTGTACATTGCTACCCATAAAATTATTCCGAAGTCTTTGGATTAATAAAAGGACTTTGACAGTATTTGCGAAGGATTTACTTATTTCAGAGGATTTGCTTGTTATTCCTTTTCTCTCCTCCCCTCAATACATGACATACGCGTGCCTACTTGGAAAACGGTGGCATTGGGGAGCAAAACGAGTAACTTTTTATCTTCAGTTAAGGGATTAATTATAAACCAGACAAATTATCAAGATAAATGTTAATTTTTGTATATAATTTTATATATGACAAGCCCATGAGGTCACTGGTAATTATTAAACTTGTTCTTAACTTAGTATTGTTAAATTAATTATAAAAATATTGTGTGCAGTATATATACTGATACATTTATAAGGTTATTATATCAGTGTAAATGTGTGTAATTATGTGGTTATGTTAATCAGCGTAATTATGTCAGTATGTGATTTGTTTGCGTTTACGTTCAGTAAATTAATATTTTTAAAAAATAATCTTTTGTTTACGACTTTTCAACATGCTCGCGCCCCCCTAAGGGGGCGCGCCCCACAGTTTGAGAAATGCTGGATTAAGTAATTTTTGTTATAGAAAAACAGGCCTTTTACTACTTTTTAATATTTATTGCGATGAGAGGACACAACTCAATAGTTACAAGACAAAAACAATAAATATCTTTAACAGAGAGAGAGAGAGATTCTTTAATTTTAAATTTTATTTTATAAAAATCCAATTATATCGAAATGACGGTACAAGTCAAAGAGGAAGACGGAAAAAGCTTGCATCGGACTGAATCGACGGTCAAGTAGAGACAGCTGGGTTTACGAAATGTTGTTCAGTATTCACTTATCTGTAATCATCCCTTTTTGTTGTACAGTAGAACGTCGTTTATCCGAATCAATCTGGACCGGACACCGTTCGGATACGTGATTGTTCGGCTAAACGAAAACCGAACGCGATCGATGCAGTATATGAAACCGGACACTATACGAATATTAAAAATCATCACATACGGGAAACGTGTTTGAAGAAAAAGCAAAATAGGTGCAGAATGAGGCAATTTTACCTTTATTGTGGGAAAATAATCGCTTATTTTTCTCTGTACCATTGTACACCTTCGTTTTTTCGCTGCAAGGTCTCCGATTCTCTTAAGCGGCAGTTAGTTGAGTAAGACAGCACTATGATTGTTGTTCGCACCACTCCTTAGCAGTCTCTAACGCAGAAAACGCGTAAGCATTTGATGGACCCTTGCTACTTTCGTTGTTGTTGTTTGTCATCGTCTTCATCCGTTTCATCGTCGACAGGGTCGGATTCTTCTTTCACGGAAGTCACAATCTCGTCATCATTTAGCATTTGAAATCCACAGTTTTCTGCGTCGATTGCCATCCAGGTTTCTACGTCTTCTTCATAGCATTCTTGAAATCTTGGGATCTATTGGACAAAGTCGATAATCTCCTCCTTGTGGTCGTCATTAAACTCTTTTCCGCCTTCTAAATCTGGCCACAGCGTATTCCATGCATTTTTCAGGCTGTCTTTCGAAATGGGTCCGATATTTGACGCTCCGGATAATAAACTTTCGGTTAAACGACGTTCTACTGTTTTGTAGAAAAGTAGATAATGTGAGTCTAAAATCATCTAACCAAAATTATGCCTTTTTTAAATATATATATATATATTTTTGTAAATTCAACCTCTTTGTGGCAATATTAAATTTTGTGAAACTATCTTTTAAAATTATTTTTCTTCTAATCTCCATGCCATAAAACATCTTTTCCGCATAGGTACAGGTTCCGATTTATAATAAGTTTTTTTTTCTAAAACCGTGATCCACCTTAGTGAGTATAATGAAAAAGCAAACCATAAATATTTATTTCAGTAGCGAAGGATTTTCGAAAAATAAAGATACAATACTTCGTATTCATTCAAAACGTTTTTATAATTTATAAAACGTTCCTTATAAAAATTACTTTCTGGGGCATGCTGTATTTCCCTACGTAGTTTCTGCCATTGTGCAAACACTTTTTCTGTATAAGATTCTGTATCCAACAGTCATAAAAGTTTATTGCCTGTTGTCAAAACTACATTTCAACTTCATTTTTTATCTCATCATAGTGGGAACATCCAGTAAGATGTATCTTCAGATAAAGAAGTAGATAAAAGTCACAGAGAGAGAGAGAGAGAGGGGTGCAAGATCAGGGCTATAGAAAATAGATAACAGATCATAGATGGCCTATTTGTTCTGCATTCATCATGAACATTGGTTTTACCTGTAGAAAAATCAAGATTCCATTTCTTTACATTTTGTCACGTAGTTGCTGCCCCGACTTGAAACCGGTGGGACTGTCTTTTTGGGTTTTTTTGAACAATTTCAGAAGTTTTTTCCCAAAATTTTTTCCTCTGCAAAAATAAATACAGTGTGAAGGGTTTAAAGAACACGTTCGGAAGATTTTGTGTTCGGATAACGAACACAAATTGGATAATGAACAAAACGAATTCCCCAAAGAAAAATTCCTCTGAAAAAATTAATATTAAAAATTTGTTATCATTTTGCATACAAAATAAGATCACTTAAAGGGGAAATGTTTAAAACATGCTTAGTATTGATAATTACTAAATGAAACTTGAATTAAAATGAATTTTAAAAGGGCTTCAAAAAATTATTATAACTAAAATCAATAACACTTGAATACTGAATTTTAATATGGGAAACAAGTTTTTTGACAGCGATAAATTTGGGCGAGGGGTATGTTGACGGCAAAAAAATTAAGAAATTTAATTTTTCCCCAGACTATAAAATATAAAGGTGCGAGACGCACTACGCCAAAAATACGTGAAATATGAGAAACGGACTAAAACCGTTTTTCCCTTCCCCTGAATTATGTTGCTTACCTATTAAACTTTAAAGTTCTATCGGGAAAAAATTCCAATAGAATATTCATCAAATTTGGGACCATCATTTTCGGTTTTGATTTCTTTTTTTAGGTCTCCAGAACGTATTAATGATTTACATAAAAGTCTTGGGAATCGATGATCGGTTAACGAACACCCGGATAGCGAACATGTTTTGGAACATATTTTTCCGTTAACCGATCCCCCCACGTAATGGCCCAAACCCGGGGGTATTCATCACCAAGCCAATGGGTTGTTTTAGCGCTCACCCCTTAGGCAAAAATTTTTAACCTTTTAGTTGTAGTTTCTGCTTTTTATTCTTTCGTGTTTGTATTTTTCCTTTTCGGTTTGTGCAGAGGGTTTTCTCTCTGAAGAATGATGTCATATCGAGGGCTTGAAAAAAAAAAATTTTTTCAAGAGGGGGAAAACGAGAGGGGCTGAGCAAAAAACCAGTTGGAATGCGTTTTCAAAAAAGGCCCCTTTTCCTTTGAATAATGTTTTTTACTTTTGAAACCGCTTCAAACATTATTTTAGTTAATTTTTACACAATTTATTTATTTTTAATTTAAATTTCAGCTTTTAAATTTTATACCAAAACTAACCAACAATTCCATTAAAACCGGCGTTTAACCCACTTTTTAAAAAAAAAATAAGATCGAAATTTAGGGTGCGGTTTAGGGAAAGAATGATAGCTTTAAAAAAAATAAAAAAGGGGGTATTAAAAAAAAAATTTCTTCACAATGAAATACTGTTTATTCAAAAAAAAATGGGGATGCGGAAAAAAAGAGTTCTAGTTCAGAAGTGTACTATTTTTTCAAAAGTCTGGGGTAATACCTTGAAAAATGATTCAAAAAGTAAAAGATTGTATACCAAATTTCAGATTTCTTAAAAAAAAAAGGGGGGGTTTTACCAATTTCCAAAAATCAAAAAAGATTTGAAGAAAGGGGAGTTATCCCCGGTTTTTAGGTAGTTTTAAAATATGTAAAACAAAAACAAATAAATAATGGTTCTGTTTCAAAAATTTATTGTAGTTTGTATTTGCCTATACATGATTTTATTCATTCCAAAATTTATTAATATTATCCAAAATTATAATTTCTAGGGTACTTTATCGGTTATAAGGACCATGAAACTAAACACGGCAGCACGTAAAAAAACACATCAAGTTATATATTGTAGTGAATCGGTACTTACGAATTATCGCAGCCTATTGGCAACATTTTATGAAACGAAGCACATGGTTGCCAATTTAGCGCGTAAGACACTTAGGAAATCAGGGCAATTTGGCGGGTTTAAATTTTAAGGGCGATGTTGCGATAATAAAGGGGACCAGTGAATCTTATCGGATACATCTCAATATTTGGGGGATAAAAACAGTCCAACCCATGAACGATAATTTTAATTTTTCAAAACCACCATATTTTTTTTTTAATTTGGAGTAAAAACTATGAGAAATTCACAAAACGCTTTTCTACAAAAAATTTAGACAACAAAATTAAGCAAAATTTGTGGGTTTTTTACTAATTCCAAACAAATATTACGGAAGAGTTTTCAGTCATACATAGTAATAACAAACGATTTGTTTAAACATATACTTATAACAATTAAAACTACCAAACAATCTGTTGAAAAAATCAAACATTAATCTACCACAAAAAATATTTGTTTTATTCTATATTCTAAGTAATTATTATTTTTGGAAAGTGATCAAATGATGAGCTCATACATTACCGAAAAAAAATATTTTACAAAGTTAATATTAAATTTTAAAAGCACTAATTTATGCAAGCTATCTGAAAGATGGAAATTTCGTTCTCTTGATCAATCTTGACAAGCAAAAACGATTATAAATTCCTAAAAATGTGTTTTAGCATTAAAATAAAAACAAATAAAAGTGATTAAAGTTGTTGAAAGATTAATATAAATCACCAGTATTTGGTGATATTAAGAGAAGACAAAAAAAATTTAATCTCAGTTGTTGAATGATAGGAAGGCACGTGGCACAGCACTAAAAACACAAAAAATGCGAAAAGGTTAAGGTTCCGTACGAAAAGGTTAATTAAAGCACTTTACAATCAACACTCATGAGCCCTTCGATATGAAATTTCCGCAAATGATATCTCATAAGGATATCATAATAAATGATGCAATATTAATAACTCTAATGGCTATTTTAAAAGTAAGGTCACTCTTGAAATTTTACTATCTTTCCGATCATATCTAACACTGAATTTAGCTGCGCGTGGCTAGGCATTCGATTTTTAAAATTTAAAAAGTAAAAAATATTATTACTGAACCTTTCATTAAAAATTTATAAATTCCAGTTTCGATTTTGTTTTTGTGCTTGTAAATAATAATGAGAAGAAATTGATATTTAGAGCATAATTAGCATAATTAACATTGGTAATTCATTATTTTGAAAATTACTTGAAGATGGATAAAGTATTCGTGCGCATGTTTTGTGTGTGAACAATTTTTCCAGAATGAGATGATAAAACCTCATTATCCTAAAACATTTAAACTGAAGCATAAAATTAAAAATAAAAAGTAATAATTAGGTAAATAAAATACATTTAGTTTTTAAAAAATTTAGAAATGTCGTGTACTCACGTATAAATTTTGTTTTGTTTTATGGAATAAAATGTTTTCAATAAATCCTTCTGAATAAAATAAATTACATAGTTTGTTGACTTGCTTTGTAACGACATCTTGAGAAAAATTTTCCTTACAAGAAATGTTTCTTCGTTTCACATTATGTTGCATTACTTTTAAGGATACAGTTTGTTTTTTTTTTTTAGATCACATCTTCTATAATCATAACTAATTTCATTTTCAAATTATTATTATTTTTCATACTAATATTGTTTTTATTCTCGGAAAATTTCTTTTTTCCCTTGATAAAAATATTATCAGACGATTTAGCTTTCCTTTTGATATTTATAAAATAATTTTAACGTGTTAAACTCATTAACAAAGAAAACATTTCCTTCTCTCTCCCCCGCTCCCCTTCTCTAAATTCTGAATATGGAATTTCAAAACTGATCAAATATTTTTAAAAGAGCAAAATAAAAATTTTAAAAAATAAATAAATCCCATTTGAATTTTTCCCCACTCTTCGGGAAAAATATTGAGATAATCGCGGATATTTAAAAACCCTAAAAGGAAAAAGAATAACGAAAAAACATAGGGGAAATGCAATTTTTTTACAAAGGAAAAAAAAAAGGAAAATTTTTTATTTTGCCTTCTGCTTACAAGGGGTAATACTTTTTTTTTTAAAAAAATTGTTATTTGAAATAAAATTATAGGTTAAGTTCCCCAAAATAAAATTTGGGTTTTAAAAAGAAATTATCTAAATTTTTGCACCAAAATTTTTATAAAAAAATTAATGATTATTAATTGAAATTAGTAAATTTTTCCCTTATATGGAAAACAATACTAATAAAAACCCCTTATGTATACCCCGGGGTGAAAAAAATACCAACACCAAAAAAAAATTGTTGTAGTGTAATAAAATTTTGGGGACAATGTAATTGTCTAGAAAAACATGTTTAATTGTTTAAAATTTTTTCAATATCACAGGTTAATTTAAACCTCAAAATATGCATTTAAAATGGGGAAATGCTGTTACATTATTATCAGATGAAACCCTCCAGAATTTTGAAGCCTGCAAGAGTGCATGAAATTTTTCATACAGGTCCCGAATGTCGTTTTTTTAGTATGGAATTCCATTTTTGTTGCACTTTTTAATTTGGGACGGCCAGTGCTGGCTGTGGATGATACGGGAATTTTCATCCAAATATCGCATACGTTTAATTGGAAACAGATCTGGGGGATCTCGCAGGTCAAGGTAATATGTAAAAACTCTGTAAAACACAAATTTACAAACAGTGGTGTTTAAGGGGGAGCGATCCCCCCTTCCTGGGAAACTTGAATACTGTTAAAAATTTGGGGTCCCTTTTGGGGTTTTGAATTTCAAGAGTGACGTACAAATTTAGTCAGTGTTTTTGGGGAAAACCACGAGGGGTGCTCCGGGTTGTCATGGGAAAAATTGCTCCTGACGACCCAGATGTGGGCCCATGTGCCGGCCGCAAAACAGTTTAGTTGCAGGCCCCCCCCTGGCCTCCCTTCTGCCCCCAAACACACAGTAAATTACGGGAACCAAGGCAGAACCTGTTTCTAAAGAAAACACAACAGATCTCCTTTCCCGGCCCCACTTCCCCAGCTTGACACCACGGCGTCGCAAATGGCAATGGCTCGCAGTCGGTAAACACGCTCCGGGAGCCAGGCTGGGAGATGTCCTTGAAGAAAACCGGATTTCAAAAAAGTTCGTTATGTTAATGTGGTATCAAATGCAGTTTCGGAAATTTTTTGCCGCAGACGCAGAAAACGATGGTCACAGCCATTAGGAAAGGGGGGTTTCCCCTCTTAGTAGTGCCACGTGGCTGCCTAAACCCCGGTCTCTTGAGGCTGTACCATCCCTTGACCACTGCCCCCCAATTTCCATCCCACGCTGGATACATTCCGTTTCAAGTTTTTTCTGAAATTCGTAGAAAGAAAACCTTTTTTCCGTGAAAGCCCTTTACACGACCTTGTTCAAATTTGGGTGGGGGCTGTTGATAATGGCTTCTTCGTCTTTTAAAAAAGCATTTTTGGCCCAACATCAACTAAATATGTAAAACCAAAAGCAAGCGTCACAAATTTTTAACATTACGCTTTTTAAAAAGAAACCCTTGACGGAAGTTCTGGGGTTGGTGCCGCAGCCACCCCCTTAAGCTTGAAAGGGGAACGATGTTATCTTTAAATGTAAAAAACACGCCTCCCAAAATTTTCTTCATCAAAATAAAAAATTTTTCTTGGTGTTGGTTTTTTTTCCCCGTCTGGGTATTTTGGAAAAAGGTCAAATTTTTTTCGCCCGCCGAAGGGTTGGATTTTCGGGGGTCCCGGGTTTGGGGCCCAAAGGAAAAAAATTAACTTTTCAATCATAGGGTTAAAAATATTAACCCCCAAATGGAAAAAATTTTATTTAAAAAGTCACCGCCAAATTTGGTTTTCAGAGGGTGCCCTTCTTCTGGGTTTTCCCTGAAAGGATTTTCGGGTGATTCCCGGGAGAAAAATTTTAAAGATCCTAGAAAGGTTCTTCCCCATCCTCCCCAAGGACCAAAGAAAAGCAACATAGGAGTTTAATTTATTTGAAAAAAGACTATACGTGATGTACTCTATGCGACATTGTGATTACAGAACTGAATTGCTTTGCGTGATTTTGGGGTTTGTGGTATTGTAAATTTTAAATGTGTGGTTATTGTTTCCCCCCATAGTGAAAATTAACGTAATAACGAAAATGTCCAGGAAAAAAACCAGATTTACCCTTTCGGAAAAGGAATTTTCATTTGTTTAGTTTTAGGGTTTCCCGGGAAAATTTGTAAAAAGTTACCTTTTTCCTAGTGAATTTTTTTCCATTTTAAAGGGGAAAGATTTTCCCAAAATAATCAAGTGAATTTTCTATTTACTTACTGATTGAAACCCCAACTTCGTTCTAAGAAATATTTCAACCCCCTTTTATTTATGTAAGTTGGGTTTTTGATTTTATCTTTTTTTTGGGTTTCAATTTTCAAATTTTTCCCTTTTCCCACAAAATAAAAAATTTAAGTGTTAAATGAAAAATAGTGAGAGACGAAATTTATTGTCCTGAAAATTTTCCTTTTTGGGTTTTTGAAAACGTTAAAAAAAATGATAAAATTAGTGAAAATTGCAGTAAATGTTGAATTTCATTAAAGGGAAGTGCTCGTTTAAATTTTTTAAAACAAAAAAACAAAAATAGGTTTGCGTTTTGTTAAATTTATTTGGGGAATTTGAAACACAATAAAAATAAAATTAAAAAAAAAGTTTTAAAAAAGGAAAAAAAATTTAAAGTTATCATTTATGCTATATATAAATAGAATAGGGAAAAACTAATACCTTTTCTGTAGTGTGAATGTAGTATTAAAATTCCTTTTTAAAAAAAGAAAGGAATTGTTCAGACCATAGACAAAAAAAAAATTAAATTCTCACAAATGTTTAAATTTTTTATGAAATAGAAAATTTTAAAGTTTTTATAACAAAGTTATCTTTACAAGAGATAAAAATCTAAAATGTATATTATATTAAAACCGAAATTTCCCCAAAATAATATTTAAAAAACTTTTTTTGGATTTTTATTTCCAGTTTAAACCGTTTTTTAAAAGGAAAATTGGTTAAAATATTATTTTGGGCAAAAACCCTTCATTCGCCATTATTTTTTTTTACCCCTGGATTCCCAAAAAGAAACCCTATGTTTTCTCATTTTATCACGCAAAAAAATAATCCCAAATTTACGGGGGTTTCCCGGAAAAAGATCCGGGCTTGAATAAAATTGAGTTGGCTTAATATGTTTTCATCAGCATTGGTCGAAGTACATTTTCTATTTATCAACTTTTTGAGATTAATTTTCCGCGCTTAAAAGAAAAAAACCATTAACAGTATTCATAACTGAATTTCCCGGGGAAAAAATGAGTTTAAAATTTCCCATTTTTTTATTTTTGTTTTCTTTTTTTTTTTCAAAGGGTAGGTGAAAATTTTTTTTTATATTTTAGAAGCGGTAAAAATATTTAAAATTGTTGATATAGAAGTATTAACAAACGGAATATATGTTTAATATGGAGAAATTTTAAATTTTTTTTCCCTACTTTTTACTGTCTGTTTTTTTCGTTATTGTGATTAAATGCTAGAAATTAAACAATACCATAGAACGTACGCCATGCTTTCTACCATGATAAAAGGCTACAATTTCAATCATTAAAAAAATCCAATTTAAGATCACCATAGTATAAGTCAAAAATTAAATTTTTTTAATCTGGGAAATCTTTTTTCATTGTTTTAAACTTCATTTATATAATATCTAAAAAATAATAATGATAACGATACGTTCTTTTAAATTCTAAAGCTCCCGTCAGTGGCCTAACGGAAAATATTGGGCCCCTCTGCAAAGTCGGGTTTTTTGGGCCCCGCCGGATCTTGAAAATGATTGAAAAACCAAACATAACAAAATTTTTAGGCCCTTCAAAATTCTACCAGCCCCCCCCGGGGTTGGGGTGTGCTGGATCTCGGCCCCGTATATCAGACTTTTAATATTTCGCTAACGTAATATTTAACCTATTTTAATTTAAATTTTCCTTCTCAAAAATTAAGCTATCGTATTTATTTGGTGTAATAGAGCGCTAAAAAAGAGCAAAAATAAAAAATTTTTCTTTTTATCCCACTTTTTTACTAGATTTAAAAATATTTTTAATAAGAACCAAAAAAAAGGAATTTTTTTGAATAAACATGATTTTTTTCTAAAATCGAAGAAAAAAATTTTTTTTACGGTAGTTTCAATATTTTTGCCTTTTCGCATGAATTTCATTGTACTAAAAATAATATTAAAAAAAAATTTAAACAGTTCCTACTTTGGTCAACACAAAAAAGTTATTTTATTATTTTTATTAAGAGTTACAATTTTTATGAATATGTTTTACAAAGACAGAATCACAATATTAAATGACAAAACAGAAAGCGATTTTCCTAGCAATTTTTTCCCTTTTTCCTTTCTATATAGGATGTTGGACTATTAATTTTTTTGTTACTATTTATTCATTAACTAAATTTAATTATTCCAATAAAATAGTATAGTAAAAAAAGAAATCACATTCTCAGAAATTAAGCAATCCCAGGTAGGATTCGAATCCACGACCTTTCAATTAGAAGTCCAACCCCAGCCATTGCGCTCAAGAAATAATGAGTGATTTCCCTTTTCATTTGCTGTTGGGCTATTTTTTTATTTATTCATTTATTTAATTTAATTAATGAATTAATATTTGAAAAACTGTATTAACATCAAGTATCATCCACCGTAAGTTTTTAAAAAAAAGTATTTGAACTAAAAGAATAGAAAGGAATTAACATTAAAATTTGAACAAGATATATTTAAAAGAATAAATATATATATTAGGGGAAATGAACAATAGTAGGAATTGTGAAAGGGGGAAAAAATCAGGGAATTTATATTTGGGGAAAAAATAGAAATCCCATAGGATTAACAGGATATACGATTTCAAAGTGACTGGTATAAACAGAAACGCCAAAACTACACGAAATAATCCCCAAATTTCCATATGTGAAGAGGATCGAAGTTTGCTAAATATATGTGGACATTCAATATTCTACGAAACAATATTTTTTTATGGAAAAAAACCCGGTTTTAAGCAAAATTGGGATTTTTTTTGATCCAGCATAGATACAAGTATTCATGCATGTTTTGTGTGTGAACAATTTTCCGGTAAATGAGATGATAAACCTCATTATCCCAAAACATTTAAACCGAAGCATAAAATTAAAATAAAAAAGTACATAATTAGGTAAATTTAAATACATTTAGTTACTTTAAAAAATCCTAGAAATGTCGTGTACCACGCAGAGCAACTTTTGGTTTTGTTTTATGGAATGTTCGTTTCAATAACCTTCTGAATAAATAAATTGCATAAGCCGCCGACTCTACTGTAACACATCTGAGAAAATTTTCCTTACAAAGGAAATGTTTCCTCGCCTCAAGCATTATGCTTTTCGCATTTTTGTGAGATTGCTACCTTTGTTTGAGGTTTTTTAGATCACATCTTCTCAATCATAACTAATTTCCTCATTTTCAAATTATTATTATTTTTAATACTAATATTGTTTTTATTCTATTCTATTTCCTTGATGAAATTTTATCAGACGATTTAGCTTTCCTTTTGATATTTATAAAATAATTTTAACGTGTTAAACTCATTAACAAAGCAATACTGGACTTCTCTCTCTCTCTCTCTCGCTCGCTCTCTCTCTCTAATTCTGAATATGCGAATTTCAAAACTGATCAACATATTTTAAAGAGCAAAATAAATAGCTCTGAAAATAAATAAATCCCATTGGCGTAGAACTTTTCCACTCTTCGTGGAAAAATATTGGAGATAATCGCAGGATATTTACAACTACAAAGCGAAAAGAATAACGTAAAAACATATGGAAATGCAATTTTTTATACAAAGGCAATAAAAAGTAAGATTTATTTTGCCTTCTGCTTACACACGGGTAATACTTATTATTTACAAAATTGTTATTGAAATAATAATTATAGGTTAAGTTCCTCTCAAAATAAAATTCTAGGGTTTTATAAAGTATTATCTAAATCTTTGCACCAAGACAGTATAAAATTAATGATTATTAATTGTAATAGTAACTATTCCTTATATGGAAACAATACTAATGAAAAACCTATGTATACACTGATGAAAAAAATACCAACACCAATAAAAAATTGTTGTAGTGTAATGAAATTTGGACAATGCAATTGTCTAGTAAACATGTTTAATTGATTAAATTTTCAATATCACAGGTTAATTTAAACTCAAAAATATGCATTTCAAATGTGAAATGCTGTTACATTATTATCAGATGTAACCTCCAGAATTTTGAATGCAAGCCTGCAAGAGTGCATGCATTGTGTCATACAGGTGCCGAATGTCGCTTTGTAGTATGGAATTCCATTCTTGTTGCACTTGTGTCAATATTGGGACGGTCAGTGCTGGCTGTGGATGATACTGGAATTTTCATCCATTAATATCGCATACGTGCTCAATTGGAAACAGATCTGGTGATCTCGCAGGTCAAGGTAATATGTCAAAACTCTGTAGAGCACATTATATTACAACAGTGGTGTTAAGGCGAGCGATCCCCTTCCTGTTGGGAAACTTGAATACTGTTAATGAATGGCGGTACTATAGATTGAATTTCAAGAGTGACGTACAAATTTGCAGTCAGTGTGTTTGGGATAACCACGAGAGTGCTCCTGCTGTCATAGGAAATTGCTCCTCAGACTGACTCCAGATGTGGGTCCAGTGTGCCTAGGCCGCAGACAGTTTAGTTGCAGGCGTTTCCCTGGCCTCCTTCTGACCAACACACAGTCAATACTGGAACCAAGGCAGAACCTGCTTTCATCAGAAAACACAACAGATCTCCATTCGGTCCTACAATGAGCTCTAGCTTGACACCACTAGCGTCGCAAATGGCAATGGCTCGCAGTCGGTGCAATACACGCTACAAGGAGCCAGGCTCGGAGATGTCCTTGAAGTAACCGATTTCTAACAGTTCGTTATGTTAATGTGGTATCAAATGCAGCTCGAAATTTCTGCCGCAGACGCAGTACGATGCGTCACAGCCATTAGCCAATATGGGGGGCTTCCCTCTTAGTAGTGCCACGTGGCTGCCTGGAACCCGGTCTTCTTGAGGCTGTACCATCCCTTGACCACTGCTCTCAATAATCATGCACGCTGGATACATTCCGATCAAGTCTTTCTGCAATATCGTAGAAAGAAAATCCTCTTTCTCGTAGCCCTATTACACGACCTTGTTCAAACTCGGTGAGCTGTTGATAATGGCTTCTTCGTCTGATTAAAAACATTCTTGACTAACATCAACTCAATATGTCACATTTCACAGCAAGCGCTCACGAATTTTACATTACGCATTTAAAGCAACTCTGATTTGCAAGTTCTGAGTGTTGCTGCTAGCGCCACACTTAAGCTTGAAATGGGAATCGATGTTATCTTTCAGATGTATAAACACGCCTACCAAATTTCGTTCATCTAATACAAATTTTTCTTGGTGTTAGGATTTTTTCCTCGTCTGGGTAGTTAGGAAAAGGTCAAACTTTTCGCCGCCGTATGGGTGCGATGTTCGGTGCTGCCGTTTGAGGCCATGAAAAAAATTAACTTTCAATCATAGTTGGTAAAAATATTAATCCCCCAAATGGCAAATTTTATTGTCAAAAGTCACCGCCAAATTTGGTAACAGAGCAGATGCCTCTTCTCGGTTTCACTGTAAGGATTTTCGGGTGATTACTCGGGAGAGAAAAATCTAGAAGATCCTAGAAGGTTCTTCCCATCCTACCTAAGGACCATGAAGAAAAGCAACATAGGAGTCAATCATTTGAAAATGACTATACGTGATGTACTCTATGCGACATTGTGATTACAGAACTGAATTGCTAGCGTGATTTATGAGTTTGTGGTATTGTAACATTTGTACGTGTGTGGTTATTGTTTCCTGTCATAGTGAAATATAACGTAATAACGAAAATGTCCAGAATAAATTACGATTTACTCTGCAAGAACATGGACTTTTCATTTGTTTCAGTTTTAGGATTTCTGAAATTAGGTAAAAATCGTTACCTTTTCTCCTAGTGAATTTTTATCATTTTAATGGAATGATTTTCACAACATAATCACATGTGAATTTTCTATTTACTTACTGATTGAAATCGAACTTCGTTCTACGAAATATTTCAACCCCTTTCATTTATGTAAGTTGATTGTGATTTTTATCTTTCATTTGCGTTTCAATTATTCAGTATTTTTATTTTCCTACATAAGTAAAAGTTTAAGTGTTAAATGAAACCATGTGAGAGACGAAGTTGATTCGTCCTGAAACATTTGTCTTTTCTTAGCCGTTCTGAAAAACGTTAAAAAAAACATGATAAAATTAGTGAAAATTGCAGTAAATGTTGAATTTCATTAAAGTAAGTGCTCGTTTAAGCTATTAACACAAAAAATCAATATAGGTTTAAGCGTTTTCGTTAAATTTATTGGTGAATTTGATAACACAATAAAATAAATTACAAAAACAGTTTTAAAAAGTGAAAAAAATTAATGTTCATCATTTATGCTATATATAAATAGAATAGGCAATACTAATACCTGTTTCTGTAGTGTGTACGCGTATGTAATATTCCTTCTAAAAAAAAGAAAGGAATTGTTCAGACCATAGACAAAAAATAATTTTAAATTCTCACAAATGTTAATTTCATGAAATAGAAATATTAAAGTTTTTATAACAATTGTTATCTTTTACAAGAGATAAAAAATCTAAAATGTATATTATATTAAAACTGGATTTCAAACTAATATTTAAAATCTTTTCTTAGGATTTTATGTCCGGATGTTTAATCGCGTTTTTAAATGGTAATGTCGGTTAAAATATTATTTGACAACCATTCATTCGCCATTATTTTCTTTTTCTACCCCTGCATTCAACAAGAACCAATTCTATGTTTTCATTTTATCACGCAAAGAAATACATCTTCATGCAATTTCACGGTGGTTCCAGGAAAACAGATGCCGGTCTTGAATAATATATGAGTTGGTTCAATATGTTTCACTCGGCATTGGTCGAAGTACATTTTCGTATTTATCACACTAATTAGAGACTGTAATTTTCCGCGCTGTACTGTTACGTACCGATTAACAGTATTCATAACTGAATTTCAGGAAATAATGAGTTTCAATTCCTATTTTCTTCTTATTCTTTGTTTTCTTTTTCTTTCAGTTGCTAGGTGAAAATTATTTTTATATTTTAGAAGCGGTAAAAATATTTAAAATTGTTGATATAGAAGTATTAACAAACGGAATATATGCTTAATATGGAGTAATTCTAATTTTTTTTCCCTACAATTTTAATACTGTCTGATTTTTTCAAGTTATCTGTGATTCATGCTAGAAATTAAACAATACTCACTAGAACGTACGCCATGCTTACAATATGCCATGATATAAAAGGCTACAATTCTCAATCATTATAAAATCCAATTTAAGATCTACCAATTAGTATAAGATCAAAAATTAAATTTTAATCTGGAGGAAATCAGTTTTTCATTGTTTTAAACTTCATTTATATGTACATATCTACAAAATAATAATGATAACGATACGTTCTGTTAATTCTTAAAGCTCCCGTCAGTGGCCTAACGGAAAATATTAGGGTCCCTCTGCAAAGTCAGGTTTTGGGCCCCAAGCCGGATCTTGCAAATGATTGCAAAACCATAACATAACATAGACTTTGGCCCTTCAGAATTCTACCAGCCCCCTGTGATGTGTGGGTGTGTGTGTACTGGATCTACTGGCTCCTGTATATCAGACGTTTAATATGGTTCGCTAACGTAATATTTAACCTACTTAATTTAAATTTTCCTTCTCAAAATTAAGCTATCGTATTTATTTGAGTGTAATAGAGCGCTACCGAAAGAGCAAAAAATAATAAATTTTTCTGTGGTATCCCACATTTTTACTCAGATTTTAAAAATATTTTTTAATATTTAGAACCTTAAAAAAAGGAATTTTTTGAATAAACATGATATTTTCTAAAATCGAAGAAAAAATGTTTTTACGGTAGCTTTCAATATTTTTTGCCTTTTCGCATGAATTTCATTGTACTTATAAAAATAATATTTAAAAAAAAATTAAGTCAGTTCCTACTTAGGTCAACACAAAAAAAAATTGTTATTATTTTAGTTACTTTTTATTAAGTAGTTACAATTAATATGAATATGTATATACATATGACAGAATCACAATATTAAATGACAAAACAGAAAGCGATTTTCCTAGCAATTTTCCATTTTCCTTTCTATATAGGATGTTGGACTATTAATTTGTTTGTTACTATTTATTCATTAACTAAATTTAATTATTCTAATAAAATAGTATAGTAAAAAGAGAAATCACATTCTCAGAAATTAAGCAATCCCAGGTAGGATTCGAATCCACGACCTTTCAATTAGAAGTCCAACGCGCTAGCCATTGCGCTACAAGAACATAATGAGTGATTTGCCTTACTGCATTTGCTGTTGGACTATTATTTTTATTTATTCATTTATTTAATTTAATTAATGAATTAATATTTGAAAAACTGTATTAACATCAAGTATCATCCACCGTAAGTTTTTTAAAAAATGTATTTGAACTGGAATAGATGAATAGAAAGGATTTTATTAACGATTGAAAATTTGAACAAGATATATAAATGAATAAATATATATATATAAGGAGAGAATGAACTAATAGTAGGAATTGTGAAAGGGAAAAAGATCAGGAATTTATATTTCAAGGGGAAAAAATAGAAATCCCATAGGATTAACAGGATATACGATTTCAAAGTGACTGGTATAAACAGAAACGCCAAAACTACACGAAATAATCCCCAAATTTCCATATGTGAAGAGGATCGAAGTTTGCTAAATATATGTGGACATTCAATATTCTACGAAACAATATTTTTATGAAAAATCCAGAGTTTTAAGACAATAGTTGGGATTTTATTGATCCAGCATCGATGACAATATACAATAATCTTACAATTAAAAGTCTGGTGGGGTAACACATTTCCCGCTTCAGTGCATTTATCACATTTAAGACACGCGTTACTGAGATTAATTGAAGACACGTGTATGACCTCTAAAAAATTATCAGTCATTGAAAGTGAAATATCTCAGCACAAAAAAAACGAGGGAGATTAGAAAAAAATCCCATTAAGTAGAATATTCGAACTAAATAAGTTTTTAGAAAGCACCCAAAACTATACTGTATAATCTTTAGTCTATGGCAGTGATGGCGAACCTATGACCCGTGGGTCAGACGCTGACCCACGCAAAGCTTTTTGACCCACGATTGTTAGCAACCACTTGTTTGTTTAGATATGCGAGTTTATTTAAATTTTCTAATTTGTGCAAATTATTTGTATTCCATTTCCAATCTCTTTTTCGCCCAGCATTGACACACAAAAGCAATTTAAATGCTGCTCATAACCTTTAGTTTGATCATTACAGTTCCAAACACTGTCGTAGTTAGTCCCGGTGGACCCCGAATCCAAATTCTTGGAGTCCCTATGGTGGGCTCTCAATATTTTGCGATCACTTCTACACATTTTAGGGGCCCTTGAAGTTTTGGGGCCCCGTGTGGTATCATTGATACGGCGGTGGCCACACCCCTGGTTCCAAAGCTACGCAAACGACAACAAATATGAAAAGTATGTAGGATTTGATATAAAGCAAAAAGTGTTTAAGTAAAATATCAGTGCTGTATAAGTAAGTTTGCTCACATTCAGTTTGTTGAAAACAATCGTAAAGCAAAACCATAATTTCGATAAAATGCACTTCTTTAATCATCGTTAAGTTTGTGGTAAAGAGACTTCCATAGTTAACTCCCTTTTACTCATTATAATTCAATTGATTTTAAAGATGTTTAGTTTTATATATAAAAATACTCAGTTAAAAATTTTTAAACCTAACTCTGGTGCAAATGGGCATTAGTGACCCACGCGCTAGTACTAAAAAAAAATGAACAAAGTGTTTGACCCACGTCTCAAAAAGGTTCGCCATCCCTGGTCTATGGTATGACAATTATCTTCAGTAATTTTAATAATGAGTTAAATTAATGGAAGTTTTTCAATGGGAATGAGATAGAGGTATTAAATTAAAAAAATGAGATAAAATGAATTTTAGGCCCGTTCTGAACATATTTATAATCATATACTTTTGAAGTTTGAATCAATTCATCTGTTATAGACAAAAATATTGAGAGTTGTTTTATTTTTATTGACATTCCCATAAAAAATACTATTCAGATTATTTGTTGATTACAGAAAAAAAAAGTGCATACATGTTAAAAAATGCAATATGTTTTATGAATTCGTGATCGTAACGGATCGAAAAACTCCATTATTACAGTAAGTTTCGGACTCAGTATCTGCCTATGAGGCATTATAGCCGGCAGATCGTCTTGAAGCCCTAGAGAAGTTACTCTTTCAACAATAGAAAATGCATAATAATATGACCTTAGCAACAGGTAATTTGATTGAAGAAGTTGTCGATCCTGCAAAGAAAATAGATTCAGACGTGAATAGAGTAACGCCGTTCAAGAACTGCTGGATTCCCACAATCAGGAGCCGACTATTGATGAATTCAGCAATGCAAGAGTAAGAGCAAAACATTGAAGAATTTGTCTGTAGACCCTGTTCAATCAGAAGATCGAATGATAATTTGACAGGCCTCAGTTTTATTAAAAAAGGGTTAAACATTTTAGAAAATACATACTTTAATGAAGAGCGTATTTTTTCAGCAAAACAAGTATTAAAAAAATTATTAGCACGCTAGGAGGAAATTTTGAGGGGGAAAAAAATCTTAGAGCCGGCAGACTACTTGTCAGATTTTATGAAACCTTCTACAATAAAATAACTTTGGTTTGAAATTTTGTATTTGTGTTACCGAAAAATTTATCAAACGTGTTTTTTTTCTTGTAAATTATTATTTTATTTTTTTCGTCTCCGGTCCCAACTGAAAACAATTTATATGTATTATAAGCGAAATTATACACCGACTGACGCGGTTATAACTCAGCCCCACCTATGGCGTAAGTTCGAGGTAGTATTGTACATTGTTATTGTATGGAAGAGGAGGGAAGCTAGAAAATTATGATGGAAAATTGGTTCGAAAATATTGAAATATTGAGAAGCACTGCCTTATGTGAGATTGCGATTACGGATTTGAATTGATGTGTTCAACCAAGTGTGATTTTTTAATCAATGCTATTGTGAATTTATACATGTGTGTTGTTTCTTGTGAAGAAGAACTACTTTAATCATAAGAGTTCCGTTATAATACTTCCTAATAAATTGCTGGGAGACCTTATCTGCATTTGAAAGACGATCAACCGTGTAAAATAATCTGCAAAAAGATAGCAATTGTAAATTAAAAAATTATGTCCCATAAATGAAACATTTTTTTTATATATTTATATGATCAACCGTAAAATCAGTCCTTTTTATGTGACAAAAAGCCTGTTTTCTCACCTTTTTTTATCTACAGATTGAACCCTGGTATTATAATTTTCTCCCTTTGACTTCACATACAACTTTTAAGGTATCCGACTACATTCGGAACCGTGATTTTGCAAAAGTGTATAAATAGAAAATATTTATGATACTTAGTGTCACTTAGATTAGAAAATGTATGAAAATTGCTTTAAGAATAGTATAACAAAAAAATTATTTAAGTCATTTTGACACAAAACTTCAACTTACCCTCACATACAACTTTTAAGGTATCCGACTACATTCGGAACCGTGATTTTGCAAAAGTGTATAAATAGAAAATATTTATGATACTTAGTGTCACTTAGATTAGAAAATGTATATAAAATTGTTTTGCCATCAGTATAACAAAAAATTACTTAAGTACAATATTTTGACAAAAAATGAACATAGAATGACCCATTTTCAAAATATTCACCTTTTGTGAAAAGGCTTATATTATAATAATATTTTGCTTGTATATAGCTCAGACCTCTGTACAGAAACTCAGCTAGAATTTTTGAAATATGTAACTTAGAAGTGAGTTTATCCATGTTTTACGACAACAGAGGGGAGAAATTTAAGAAAAAAAAAACGCCGATAATTATTTTAATGGGTTAAAACTTGAAAATAATAAATTTTTAAAAATTAATACCAGGTGTATGTATATCAATGAGTATCGACAGTTAACGGATGTCGCCACGCATACAGTATATGCAAACAATTCGAAACCGTGATCAGATTTTTATAGTTTGACCTTTTGATACTCATGTTTAGTTTACATTTGGACGAGTTTTCAGCGTGCACTGTAATTTTTTACTGTTTTGAAAATAAATGAATTTATGCCTTCCGACCACGATTTGACAGCATTAATACCTCTTTTGTTACCATCTGAAGAAAAAATTTGCCGAATCGCATCGCAATGCTTGTAGAAGCCACGCGTGGGCCTCCGAGCCATGCGCAATGCTACATGGTTTGAAAAGTTTGAAATGCGATTTCGATGTGAGAAATGAGACTGTGGCAGACCAGCAAAAAATTTGAAGATGCTGAATTGCAAGCATTACTGATGAAGATGATGGCCAAACGCAAGAACATCATCTTGCAGAATAATTGAATGTTGACCATAATTGTTTCCCGTCATCTCAAAGCAATGGCAAGATAATAAAGGTCGGTAGATGCCGGTACCACACCAGCTAACGGACCGTCATCAGGAAAACCGAAAACTCTCGTGTGCGAAATGTTGCTTTGCCCAAGCTGCAAACGCGTGTAAGCTTCCGCTATCTCCACCTTTTATTGTGACTGGCGTGATGCAATCCTAAGATACCATTTAAGAATCCCAAGCGTAGTCGATCATAAGTTGACCCCGGACAGCCGTCCACAATCGACCGCAAGGCCGAATCAATAAGCTTCGGCCGCAAGACAATGCTTTGTATTTTCTGGGATCAGAGGGACCAATCTATTATGAGCTTCTCAAACCCAGCGTGAAACCGTTAATACTGATCGCCATAGCAACAATTACTTAATTTGAACGATGCTATACTCGAAAACGCAACGCGAGCAGTAAAGTGTACAAATGACAGCACAAAAGTGATTTTCCTTGATGACAACGCATCAGCTCAAACCGCGACACGTTAAGGCGTTCGGCTGGGGAGCCTATAGCGTATGCGGTAAGTTTATTCGCCAGACTTGCCCTTCCGATACCACCTATTTTACCATATTGGGATACCCATTGCTGACCAGCGTTTACACTTCTACGAAACGTCAAATCTTGGCTTGATGACTGGATGGCCTCAAAAGACCGATCATTTTGGGGGTGGTATTCACAAATTGCCCGAAAGATGGGGAAAATATGTGTAGTTATGATGGATATTATTTGGAATTAAAGAAATGTTAACAGTTTTCGCAAATTTATGGTGTTTTTTAAACACACCGTCTCATTTCTGTATTGGCCAATCTGTAGTTGAGCCTCTGTACAAAGTCTGAGTTATATACAGGCAAAATATTATTATAATAGAAGCATTTTTCCCAAAAGGAGAATATTTTGAAAAAAGGTTATTTTAAGTTAATTTTTTGCCAAAATATTGTATTTAAATAATTTTTTTTGTCAAAAAATGTGTCCTTAAAACAATTTTATACGTGTATTCTAATTTAAGTGACACTAAATATCATGAAAATTATCCATTTATGCGCTATTTTAAAATCGCGGTTCCGAACGTAGTCGGATACCTGAAAGTACAACTTAGAATTTGACAATTAATTTAGAAAGTAATGATTGAGAAAATATTTTTTTCGGTTTTCACATGATTTCTCAATAAAACGGCCCATTAATAACAATAACATTTATACTTTTGATTAGATATAATACGGATATATTTTAATACTTTTTTCGAACCGTGTAATTTAAAAATAAACGTATTAAGTTCTATTATATAATTGTCTCACATTTTACCTTCTTTGTAGTAACAATATTTCTTATGTATGAAAAGTAATGAACTGACTGTAAACATTTTATCAAATAAAGCAATGGAAAAGCCAATACTCATTCCTTTTTCTTTCTTTTTTTTTATGATGTACTACCTTTTTTTAAATTTTGGGGAAATTTTGATTATTAAGGTACTTGAAAAAAAAGAGGTTCTTCAAAACAAAGAACTTTCTGTATCACTGCAAATGCTGTAAAATAGTAACAAGCATATATGTAGTACAAGAGTAGAAGCGTCATACGAAAACAAGTTTTTTCAGTTGGCGACAGAAAAAAAAGGAAGGTTCTAGATTTTTTATATACATGTTGCCAAGTAAGCCACGTGGATAAGTAGTTTTAAAATGAGAAAAAAATCAGGTAACTAAGGCGATAACTAAAATTTTTTTCCATTTCATAAATATTTAAAGCCCTTTTTGCTACAGCCCAAATGCCAAAAAGGTTTTTTTCAGCATGGAAAACTTTTAAAAAAAATTCAAGGCTGTTTTTGTTCTGCCACTTTTAGAATTTAACACTTTCCTTTAAGAGCTAATGTTAGAAAAGCTACAGAGGAAATTATAGATAAGGTTCTTTTATAAACACTTAAATCATGTTAATTATGCATTTTTTTAAATGAAGCACCATTACTGGTTGAATCATTAAAAACAATAATGCTAATGATAAATCTACGCAATAAAACAACAATGATAATGATAAATATGGAATAAAATAATACTAGTAATAATGAATCAAACTCCTTGTGTGATTAAATACTTTAAAAATATCTCTGGTTTATTCGAAGGACAAAAATTAAAAGTTGATGCTTTGGTTCTCTATATCTTTAATGCAATGAAATGTATACAGGATGGTCCTAAATTCATGGTACAAACTTTTGGGGGAGATACGGAATTGTAAAAAAATTTTTTGTATGGGAAGTTTTGGGCCAAATGAGCGGTGAGGCCAAACGGGGAAATAAAAGAAAAAGGCGGGTTATCGGTTGGTTTCGTTGACGGTAGGAGCAGTAGATGTCAGCCGCCGTTCAACATGGTGCATCTCAGTAGGGAAAACACCATTCACAATTTTCTGACGTTTACGTGGGGCCCAGTACCAAATCTGTGGGTGTATCCGGGATGGGTAACGGCAGGGCGGGGCCTACAATTATCACCCAGTTTCTGATCGACGAATCCGAATCACAGAATTTTTCAGCGGTTACATCGTCCCCCTTCGTGAAACACGTTCATTCCCGTCACCAGACGTGTTTGGGCGACAAAGAGATGTAACATAAACCGGGAAAATCTTTTAAAAGTTGTGCCTGTTAGACCAGGTCATCAAAGCTTTTTCACGTAAGTGGGGGGTCCTCAGATTTGTAGAGTGTTAAAAAGTAAATCGCTGACACTCTTTTCAGCAACAAGCTTTGAAACCCGGCTATCTTTCTTACTGCCAATAGGGGGTGCATTGAGCTGTAGTTGCTTCATAGTTCCCGGGTTTTCAGTTATGAAGGTTATTGAAACATTACGCTTGTCAACGACGCTTTTAATAAACACTTTTTCTTTCCTTTCATCTCTTATTTGTTTGTGTTTTTCCCCCCGCGTGCACGCCCCATTCCTATACAAAAATGTACGTATGTATACTAAAGGAAATATTTGCACTGATTAGTATATAAAATCTCAACAAAATAAATTTCCTCTCAAATAAATGCTATTTACTACTAATGAATGAAATGTAAAGTAATGGAAAAAAAATGGCTAATAATGTTACAATCAGTGCTTGCTTTACAGTTGGTATAAAAAATTTAATCAGTGAACTGATTAAAAAATATATATAGAAATTAAATCGTATTTTGAGTTCAGAAAAGTTCAAAGTTTATAATTGTTTTCAGAAAATGTAAATATTTGAAACAAAAGAGTATTAATCTTTGATTTTTAAATTCAGAGAAATGTTTCACATAACTTTTTACATTGTGCTACGTATACAGAGGGCAGATGATTTTTCATAATTTAATTGTTTATAATACATCATAAAAACGTTCGAAATAAAGTAGTTAAGTGCGAAGATGAGAGGAATTAAAAAAGTGATAATGTCATTTATAATATGAATTATATGTCAATTCAGTAGCACTATTTTAAAGCATTAACTAGAAAATTATACCATGCATTTAACATAAATATTAATTTTGTGCTTAAATATATAAGAACAGAAAAACAAAACTGAGAAGAAGAAAAATAAATCTTTTGCCGATCACAAACCTATGGTTATTGTTTAATATTTACTACGGGATCATAAAAATTTTTTAAAAATAGAACAAAAAAAATGAGCATAAATTACAAACCTGGAGGAGCTTTTGTTTTGTTAAGATATTTTTTGTAAGATAATTTTTCTATAAATATGGAATAAGAAAACTTAAATTAAATGTCAGATTATTTAACAAATTAATACCAAAATTAATTGATTTTTAGATTTATTTACTGAAGTCTAAAGTCAAATCATATACTTTTTAATAAAACCAACTGGAAATTACTTCAATATACAATTGATGTTGGGATCATAGCGGTTTACAAAAAATTAAGTTGGAAAAATATATTTCCAAAATAAGTTACTGCCTAAGAAGGAAAAATTTTTCACAAAAATAGGTTTGTTGGCTACTTTATGATTTTCCCTTCTTTGTGTACGCTTTGTAATATTTTTATGTTCGAAATAGTTACCATTTGATTGATTAGATTTCTTATGTTCGAATTGGTTTAAATAATATGAGATAAAAAATAAAAACAAGGTTTGTAAAATATATGCAATTCATTTTGCTTTATAGATGTACAAAACCTATAATTAATTATTTATTTTAAAATATACCAGTAAAAGAGTTTGAAATTATTCTCATAAAATACATTTTGTTCTACAAGAAAAAATTTCAAAAAAAACCCTCTTGAATTTTTTGAGAGCAAGCAATTTTTATTCTTCCATTTTATGCGTTTTTCTACAATTTATGCATCGAATAAAAAAATTAATTTGTAGTTTGTACTATTATGTAGTAGTCCAATAATAATAAATTAAAAGTGCAAAATATTAAACATTTTTTCTTTCAAAATGTATTAATATTAGTAAAATATCCATAGAAATTCAAGCGAAATTCGATTTTTTCATATGTACATATATAGAAAGTGAGACAAAAACCGAGTCACTAACCTTAGATTTTCCACTCGGATCTTACCGCATATCGCACGTGCACGCTTTCAACGAATAGTTTTGGTATCCCGCGCGGACGGGCAAGTTCCACGTTCGACGTTCGCAAGCAACGGTAGCGTAATATTCCCAATCCTACTTCGCGCATCTTGACCTTGAATCCTTCAGGAGGTAGACCGGATATTTTGTCCCGCAGAGACATGGCGGTTGATGGTTAAATTGCCACAGGCAGACGAGGAAAAAAGGACAGCACAGAAGAAAAGTAATACGAAAAAACTTGTCCTCAGGGAATAGATACTCGTGTTTATTTGACCTCGCACGAGCAGCCGCAGTAAGCAAATATAGAAAATGAAAACATTAGTAAATGTGGATGAAAACGAAAATTTTAAGTATGTACAATGTCAATAATGATTTGCATAAATAATTGGATAGAGGCATTTGTGAAGTGATAATAACCACACACACACACAATAAAATCAATAATTATTTTATTCGTCAAGGAATTTCAATTTCTGATAGCATATCTATTTCAAATACAAGTACTCCAGCTTTTAAAATTAAATTTTGGATATGCACAATGATATGGTTTACAACAAGGGTGTCAAATTCAAAGGCTAACTGGGGCCAAACAAGGTTTAACTTTAGGTGGGCCACAAAATAATATAATAATAATATTCGTAGAAACAGGGGGTGTAGTTACCGCCAAATATCAATGATACAGGGCCCCAGCATGTATAACTACAGTCCACTAACAGGACTCTCGTATTATCTAATAAAAAGGGCCCCGAAAGGATTTTTGATACAGGGCCCACTCAGAACTAACTACGCCAATGCATAGAAACATAAAACTATTTCGAATAATACATTATAATAAACATAAATAAAAGAACAAGGAAAATTTTAAGTTTTAGTTAAACTTGACATCTCATCTCCGCTACTATCTTTCCTATTTCGGGAGAAATTTTGATATTTTATTATATATTATTGTGTGCCGATATACTGCCAGGCAACACACACACACACAAAAATGTTCGTTGTGGGTTGCGTGTTTGGCACCCCTGGTTTACGGGGTCAGTCCTGACCCTGTAAATATTATTCATTTACAATGCTATTTAACGTACATACTTTAGTTTGTGCATTCGTATGACTGCTTTTTAAATCAAAGTATAAATAATTCCTTATATACAATTGTGCCCGTAACGATATACATAATACACACTAGCGTTTCCACCCCTAGGTGGAATCTGTATCAAATTTCTTTGGAAGTGCGTTTTGGGACTCCTTAACATTTTACGATTTTTTGCTTTACACATTTGGCGCCCCTGAAGTTTGGGGGAGCCCGTATCTACGGCAGTAGTTAAGGGGCTTTGTTGTTAATGCATGGAAGCATAAAAGGTATTTGAACCCATTTAACTATTCTGTGAAGAATGTAAAAATCATTAAATATTCGTCAATACTCTAATAAACTTAATTTTGGAAGTGTATATGTGATGTGTGTGTGTGTGTGTGTTGGTTCACACATATTTCCCGTTAGGGATTACTGAGAAGCAAACCGCCACAGTACCCATTTAGAATAACTTGTGGCGGTGTGATATCTATATGAACTAGTACCAACATCACGCGAAGACGTTCGTTTTGGCGTGATTGGTTACGTACTCGCGTTCGGAACGGAAGGTACTCAGAACGAACCTTCTTCCTTCGTTGGTGACCCTGGCCGTGCAAAGGAACTTACCCAGATATAACGAGAAAAGGAAAATAAATAAGATAAAATAGTCAATGGGCTTCTTAAGTGTGTACATTAGAAAAACAGTTAGTGTAAATTTTGGGTATATTTCAGAATTTGAAGAAAAACAATAAGCAGAATGAAAAAAAAAACGTTTACTTTTAGCTTGTTCAAATATAGAAAGAACCATGAATTCTCTTATAAATACGGAGGATGCATGGACCTCTTCCAATATCTTTTACATTTATTTGTTTTGCCATTTTAATTATTATTATACCAGAATATACATTTCTGCACTCTTCAGTCAAACAATCACACGATAGCACGTTCCGTTTGGAATCTGACAGTTATCGAAAAAATTATAAAAGTGATTTCTGTGGAAAGTTGCGCAAATCCGAGAGAAATGCACCACTTTAAATAAAATGGTAATAGTTTAATGTTCTTTTGGCGGCCCGGCACCATTTGATCCACGGACCGGGGGTTGCGGAGAACACTGCTTTAAAACACTAAAATGCTTACGTCTAACATTCCCTATCTACAATTTTACGCCGTTCTCGTTCCTCCATTCTTTTTTGTACCCTTGAATGAAGATACCTTTCGGGAAATTAGATTTCTGCATCTGTTTTCTTTTTTTTAAAAAAAAGAAACATTTGTATTTTAATGTATTTTCCGCTAAGGAAAAAAAACACCGCTGTTGTATGTATGTGAACCGTTTTTGCCAAAAGATAAAGCATTGAACTAGTACATTTCAAGTTTCTTCGTAAAAAAAAGTATGCGCATTATACGGCGAATACACCTAAAAATTGAAAAATACTAGTGGAAAGTATAGATGCACGATATATACGCTAGTCCGCATAATACGCCGGTATATACAGCACATGTCATTTCTAATTATGTTTGATGTTTTACTTTCCCTTATTTTCCTCCCTTTATTATTTTTCAGCAAAATCGAAATGGGGGAGTTAAGAAACTTGAGTCATCTTTTAAAAGGAGAACTGAACAATGATTAATTTAAATTTGTTATGCAGAATCAGTAACAAAAAAAAATTCTAGGAAGTGAATGATTAATATGAATATTAACAGACTTTTGAGACGTATAAATCAAAGTAAAATTGATTCCTTTAAGTGTGTGTGGTTATGTTACTCGTGAGAATTTCAAAATCGATCACGAGCACTTAAGAATAAGTTCAAACAAAATTTCTGTTAAAATAATGCCTTTTATCTATGTTCACGAAGTCTCATCCATGTCTGTGTTCCTATTAAAGAAATCTGAATAGCATCACATGAAAGATAAGATACAATAGAAAATTATTTTCCGGTTTTAATTTTTTTTTTTTTTTTTTTGTTAGATAGGGAAAATGAAAATTCTAATATTTATAAAAAAAGGAATAATTCGAACAGTAAAATTCAGTTGTTTTCATATCAAGTATAGATAAAAGTCGCTCCTTTTTAATACCAATTTATTTCATCATTGCTCTCCTTTTTTCAATTAGTCCTTGAGCAAAGACATGCATTTTTACAGACAGGATATCCTGTTTCTGAATCTTGCATCTTGGGAAAATATCGCAGCGCGATGGAAATCATTAACCTGTACCATGCTGTGAACAAATTTGCATAAAATTCTACAAGGGTATTCCGATTTTAAGATTTTCTTTTTATAGTTTACTTGCAGAATATTTTTGTATTTTTCTTTTAGAAAAATAGAGATTTTAAGTTGGCTGCGATACCTCTAGTACTTTTTAGATCTAACTCAGGGGTCGACGAAATACGGCTCTTAGTAAAGACGGTTGCGGCTTTTCACACTTTTATATATAGCTCTATAGGAATTATTTTAAAATAATTACATCTACTAAAATTATTGTTTTTCGTTATAATTATGCATTAAAATTATCTATTGAAAAGATTTACCTATTATTTGCGTGTCGACAATTAAACACTAGACGGGCTTCAGATTTCTGCATTAAACATTTTCTTCCACAGACAAAGTGTATTGAGAATTACCGTAAAATCCGGCGTATAACGCGCACCCACTTTTTACGAAGGAACCTGAAATGTACGCGTGCAATGCTGTTGTGTTTTGAAGACATTTTTTAGAAATATTATCCCAAGATTCAACTCTTTGAGTTCAATAGAAATGTCATTTATTTTTAAAAAATAGTATTTCTATCTATGTAGAATTCTTAATTTTTTTATGTTCAAGTTTTATGTTATTTTTAAAGCTCTCATTTTTATACCCGGCGTATGACGCGCACCCGTAAACTTCGATCTTATTTGTTGTGTTAAAAGTGCGCGTTATACGCCGGATTTTACGGTAGTTTTAAAATATTTAAAGTCTAATTTATTGGTAGAAATCTCGCAGTGGAAAGACACTCCTCTAAATCTTCGCCAACAGCGTTTGTTTATATACATACATGAGTTAGAGAGCACTTTTGTGAAAAAATGAACAATAGATTCACATAAACCTCTAACAGAAGTGAAAAAAAAAAAAAACATTCCGTATTTTGTGATAAGCTTAAGGATCAATAAGAAGGAAGTTGAAATGACTTTCATATGCAATAACAATTAAATTCAATTTTAATAACTAGTGTAAAAAAGAAATTTCCGAATGCAGTTCTTACGGTATTATTGGTTGGAACATTTTCCCACGACGCTTGAAAATACGATTTCCAACATTGTGATATTTTTATAACAGTTGTTCTTTCATTGAGCCACAGAAATAAAAATATCTTTAATAGTTCATAGTTTTGGAAGGAATGAAAAAGGTTACTTTGTGTAAAACTGTGTATTTAAATATTATAAAAGAATAATATTAGTTAAAACTTGATAGCGATTGCTATTAGGTAAGGTGACCATTTTTTTACAATGTAAAAAAAGATGCAAAATCTAAGAAAAAACGACAATTTAAATATATGAAAAGTTTTATTAAGTGAAACACAAAAATACGCTAATTACGCTTCTTACATTCTTTTTAATTCTTATTGTAAACGAGTATTTTTGCATTGAATGTGTGAATTTTTTTTGTCAACGTATCATTTTCTAATATATCGGAAAGTTCAAGCAAAAAATATCCTTCATATTGAATATTACGGTAAGCACTGTAGCTAAAATATTAACAATCAATTTTGATTTCTCACTAGTCACATTTCACAAAAATCATTACCAACTAAAAAACTCTTTCAATACTGCGTGAGTTCAGGGCAGCACAATGTAAATTAAAAGAATAATTACATCTTCATATGGAATGTGTTCATTTTTGAAATGGTTTAAGAGTAATTTCAACCATCTTTTATCAATTTCTCAGCATGTTGATTTTCGAATTGTTCTAAATTATTAGAATTTAAACATACACTCAGTCTCCTTTCTACTTCAAACAGACCATTGTCATCGATTTTAATATCAGGCATTTCTTTCGATAAAAACTCAACGTAATTTTCTATATCGGCCCACTTTACTTGCGACGAAGTCAAAAAATACCATTGAAAACTGTTATTTCCCGTGATATTTGTTTCAGACCATTCTTCGACATTTTGGAAACATGTTTGGTTCATCTCTGAATACAGAGATTAACAGATCAGTTTTAAAATATTGAAAAGGAGGACACTTTTCGAGGAAGGACAGAACCTTTAAGGTATCCGACTATGTTGGAAACCTTGATTTTAAAAAAGCGCATAAATGGATGATTTTCATGATATTTAGAGTCATTTAGATAAGAATACATGCATAAAATTGTTTTTAAGGACATTTTGATAAAAAAATTATTTAAATACAATATTTCGGCAAAAAATGAACTTAGAATAACCTTTTTTCAAAATGTTCTCTTTTTGTGAAAAATGCTTCTATTATAATAATATTTTGCTAACATGTATATAGCTCAGACCTCTGTACAGAGGCTCAACTATGATTTTAAAAAGTGCACATTATTTTTCAGGTTTACAACCCATTGAAATAATTATCGGCGTTTTTTTCTTAATATTTCTCCCCTCTGTTGTCGTAAAACATGGATAAACCTACTTCTAAGTTATATATTTCAAAAATTCTAGTTGAGCCTCTGTACAGACGTCTGAGCTATATACAGTAGTGCTTCTCAAACTTTCTATACTTGCGACCCAATTTCCAGTCATAATTTTCTTCGCGCCCCCTCCCCTTTCCAAACAATAACAATGTATTTAATTCAATAATAATGTACTTCGACGTAAATCTACAGTACGAATTTAATTACAAAACGTACAAATTATTAAGATAAGTATTAAATTTTTATATAATTTTATATATGCAAGTCCATGGAGTAACTGGTAATATTTAAACTTTCTCTTAGCATGGCATTGTTAAATTAATTACCAAATACAGTGTGCAGTACTGATACATTTATTAATATATTATATCGGTGTAAATGCGTATTTTGTTTTTTATTATGTCAGAATGTTTTTTGATTTGCTTTCTTTCAATAATTAGTACTTTTAAAATATGTTTTATTTTCGACGTTTCGATAGGCTCGCGCCCCCCTCGATGGTTCATCACTCCTCCCCTAGGGGGGGGCGCCCCACAGTTTGAGAAACGCTGATATACAGGCAAAATATTATTACAATAGAAGCATTTTTCGCGAAAGGAGAATATTTTGAAAATGGGTCATTCTATATGTTCATTTTTTGTCAAAATATTGTACTTAAATAATTTTTTATTGTAGTACTATTCTTTTAAAACAATTTTATATACGTTTTCTAATCTAAGTGACACTAAATATCGTAAATATTATCCATTTATACGCTTTTACAAAATCACGGTTCCGAACGTAGTCGGATACCTTAAAAGGAGGACGGTTAGTCACCTTATATTAGGGGCTCTCGCTTTCCTCCTACTCACGGGTAGGTGGGTTTTTGTAAAAATGCTTCACTTACAACTTGGCCCTTCTCTTCGAAAGTTCACTTACTCCTGATTTAACTAAATAACCTGAGCGTACTAAAATGAACTAAGAAGTTCAAACTAAAACTCATTAAAAATATTACTGAAAATATTAAGCTATTTAATACAAGAGTGAATCAATACTTAAAAAAAATAAGATGTGAAATCTTACAAAGAAAAACAGACTGGTCATGACAACCATGACGCAATAAGATTTTAGATATGAGAGAAAATGAACGTGAGTTGAAATATACTCTGCAGGAAAATGTTAGGAATGCAGAACCACTATTTCAAAATCGAGTATTTTGCAACACTGCAAATCGTTTGGAGAATTTTAAGGATTCATTAAAAAAATTTCTAATAAAAAATTAGTAATTTTTTGTTCTCCATTTCAGTTTCTTCTTTTCTTTTTAGTTGCTTAAAGTAGAATTTATATACTTATTACTTTGAAGCATTCACAAAAAAGATGCCTAGGGAATTTTCTCCTGAATTGATATTAGAAATATGAAGCATGATATTCTTCTGTCATTGTATTTCTATCTTAAAAATAGCTCAATAAAATTCGTTATTTATTTTGAAAACAAATAATATCTCTCTCGAACCACTGTTTTCAAAAATAATATATATATACCACCATATATATATATATATATATATATATATATATATTCAGTTTCTTTAAAATTATTTTCTTATTTTTTAGAAAGAGTTTAAAATTCAAAATGGGAATCTTGCTGTTATTATTGTAGAAGAATAATTTCTCATTTTGGATTATTCTTTTAATTTTGTATTTGATTTCCGTCCTCTCTTTCCTAAAGCCTGATATTTTGACTTAAAAGGCAAAGAAATTTTTAAATACAATCGCTGTGTGAAAAGATTTGGCTCTATTTAAATCTTTTCCAAGAATTAAGATGGAAAATGATTTACATTAGATCACTTAAAAGAAAGATGGTGAGAAAATTTGCTTATTACCTTTTTTCTTACGTTGAAACGAGCAACTTTTTTTAGTTCGTCCCTTTTTTGTATCGTCTTTTAATTTGTCTAATATAAGATGATTCAATAAATACTATTAGAGCAAAGTTTTATTAAAACTTTATGTAAACAAGAGTGCAGGATTACTTCCTCATATTAACTATATGAAATATGGATTTTTTTTCGAATAAAGCAGAATATTAATATTAACATGGATTGTGAGAGTTCACAAATACGTACCATCGTTTTAAGAATATGATAATCATATGAGCTTTGTCTTGTTCTCAGCAAGTAAAGATTTATAAGTTTTATAAGGTGGTGGCAACGGTAATTGAAAATATTTTTTCTTACAACTTTCAAGAGTAATGTCATCGACAAACACTGAAACTATAAATCAATTATAATTTGAAAAGCTAATAATAAAGGTGAAACTGCATCATATTTTCAAATGTGATATTTCTAAAACAATAATTGAATAAATTGTGTTCTTGTTCATTAAAAAAAACCTAAGAAATAAGAGTGAGTGAACGCTTATTAACATCGTACACCAAGCTATACGAGAGCTATGGGTGACGGACCTCGTTATTTTGAACCATGCTCAAGTGACGAGGAGGACATCTTACCTATATACCCCCGTTTCCTAGCCGTGTAGAGTTCAAGCCCAGTACCACTAAAGACCCACCGTGTAGGGCAGCGATGCACGTTAAATCTGTCGAGAGTTCAAACGTCCTCCCGTTGGTGTGATGTGGTAGTTAGGAGAGGGGGGTGCCAGCTCAGGTGTCGTCCATGTCACTTGACCATGGTTCAAAATTACGTGGTCCATCGCCAAAAACCCTCGTGTAGCTGAACAATGCGACGTTAATATTCACTCATTCATTCCTCCCTCTCCTACCTTCCACACTACACCAACGTGAAGGCTTAGAGCTACGATAGATTTACCATGCATGAGTTATTCTACACGGTGGATCTTCAGTAGCATTAGGACTCGAACCCGCGACACTCCGGAATAAGTTCGTGACCATTAAGCTTCCACGACCACCCGTATTCCTAAAAAATGTGATGTATGGATTTTTCTATATTAATTTTCCGTGAACATATATATTTCAAAAATAATTAATTTAATAATATAGAATTAATTTATATTGATATTGCATTTTCAACACAAAAAAAAATATATCAGAATAAAGATTTTAATATATTTATCTAACTAAGTAAATTAAACACAAACAAAATTTGATTTTACTAAGATTAAAGCTACAACAAGACACAAAAAAACTATCAAAATGGACTTCTTTTTGAAACTCTGTTTCATTCCCCCCCTCTCCCTCCCCCCAAAATTGTGGACCTTTAATTAGTTGTAATATTTTACTGTAAACAGCAATAAGCACCAGTTGAAAGGAAAATAAGCTTTTGTTACTATAAGTAAGTTGCTCGTTCCAAGTTCAAATGATCATAAATTCAAGATATAAATAAAACTCTACTCCATTTTCTTGTTTATTTAAAAAAAAAAAAACAAGAAGGTATTTGTAGTAGTTTTAAAGTTCATTAAATCATGCAAATTTCAATCAAAGTGATGATCATATGTAGTTATTTCAAAGAAATTTAATTAGGAATGCATGTCCAAACGCAATGTTTGTGTGTTCTAAAATAGAGGAAAGTGTTGCGTAAAGAAATAATTCCAATTTTCCTCATTCGGTCATAAGATTAAATACCCAGTTTTGTCCTTTAATTTAATATCCTAAGAAATACCTTATACTCTTATTTATGACAGTCATTAGACAAAAATGTCCATTTAAACATGAATATTAGATCCAAACAAACAGCATGCTTTTGACGGTTAATCTATAAATAATGTTTGAAATAATGAGTTCCCAAGATCCTCCAACATAAAAAAATTACAGGAAAATTTCCATCAATAATTTAAGATTTAAAATTTTCACTCAAGTTACTGATTATTTGATGTTAGAATGCTTAATGAGAGAAATTTTGGTTTTATAATCCCAGCTACGTAATGAATTTTGTCTGACTTTGATATTAAAATAAGATTTAATGAAAGGTGTATCAATTATACATTATATGACTCACGCTTTATTATATATTTTTGGTGATAAGTAAATTAAATTCTTATAAGAAACGCCTAAAAAGTATAATTTTTACGATAATTTTGATACAAAATACTGGTATAAATTGAATAACTATCACTGAAACAAAAATTCAAATTTTCATAGCCTTTTTCTGAAAATATATTTATATTATAAAATATTCATATATATATATATATATATATATATATATATATATATATAAACATTACAATAATATATTTCGGAAGCATCTGCAAATCAAATTTCAATGAAATATTTACCCGACTCATTGTGTTTAATTTTCAATATTCTAATGATAAGAAATAGAAAAGAAGGGCATTCTATTATTTCTATTCCTAATGATAGCTTTAACCCTTTATCTACCTCTTTCTGGATCACTACAATAAAGGGATAGCACAAAACAAAATACTCAACTTTGGGAAATTTAATCCATTAGAGGCTGAATTAATTTAATTAAAGATATTCAACTGTAAAATTGGTATATACACATTCACTTAAAACAAATAGTCAAATCGTTTTATGATCTTCATTAACATACAAAAAAATAAGACACTTAAACTTTGACATTTACTATTTTTTCGGGACAAAAATGATAATCTTCGTAATCCGCTGAAAACGCCGTTAGCTGAAAACGCACTTTCTGCTATAAAACTATTCGACTTCCCCGCTAAAATACTCATCATAGAACCCGTGCTGCCATATATCTTAGAAGAGTGGATTTCAAAGAATATTCCTGCTAAGTATCGTCAGAATATTCGTGAAAATGATTATTCTATGTAATTTTAAAGTGAGTGGTACTTGTAAGTACCACTAGTTAAAGGTATATAAAGAGTTAACTAAATCTGAGGGAATTAAAATTATTTTTTCTTTCCAAGATCCAATTGTTTCGTTTCTATTTTATTTAAAGTGTGTGTGGCAGTTCTATTTAATTACACACTATACATCTCTTAAAATTTTCATTTTTGGAAAATGTTTTATAAAGAAAAGTAAAGAATCGTTAATTATTTTTTTCTTAGCAACTATTAAGATGTCGCATTATTTCAGGAATAAATTACAGGTACTATAAGCCAGAAAGTAAGCAGACTTAAAATTATTTTATATATTACAGGTACTTATTTTCCCACAAAATGACTAAAACCTTCTTGTGAAACATATTTACTGCTCGTTTTGGGTTGCCCATGTTATATTAAATATGAATATAGAATAAAACTCTCATAACAGTTATATTTATAAACTATGACTTCGTATTAGTTGTTTTTTAATGATAGCACAGATTCATATAATAACATTCCGATTCAGTCATCCTAATATTTCAATACTGTTATTTAGTATATGTAATTAAAAAGCAACAATTAACACAATTTAAATAAAAAGTAAATACAGACAATTAATACTGTGCGATGTTTCTATAGTTAGTATTATCAAATTTTTTTAGAGGATAATTATCTGGATACTTTTTAGACAACTCCATTTGTTAGAATGTTGTTTTAAGCATTCCTAAAAAGGTTCCTTGTCTATCTCTTTTTCTTCTCTGTGACGCGCATCAAACAGAATTTTCTATTTAACGGTTGGCTGAGAATAGAAGCATGCAGAAAAGTCTATTTGTTGATTAGTAGCAGAGTACATCTTCGAGATGTGAGTTAGATGTTTCGGTAACGAATGGCTTCAGAGCTTCCTGCATGTTTTAAACAATAGTAGACTTTCGACACTAAAATGAAAAAGTAGTACCACTTTGCTGTGAGTTGTTTCCTGTATCCCTTCCCAAGACCCAGCTTGCACGATTGTGCAGGTTAGGTATCTTACACGTTTTTGCTTCTAGAATAGTCTTCTTTAGAAAAGCCCGAATCGAACGATCAGGCTGGTTTGCAGAAAGTGAGAGTACGCCCAACTCTTAGGACTTTACTTCTTAAGAATCGATTTTTCATATAAAGAAGCCACGGTATGGAAAAATTGTGAGAGTAAAATTTTTACAAAGTGTTAACAAAATTGCGTTACGCTGTGTTCTGTGCATGCGCCAAGTTGCTTGTCGGAAGGAAGAAGGACTACTTTTCTTCTTTTTAAAATTACAATAATTCTTTTCCTACCAAAATTAGACAAAGATAATTACAGAATCAGGAAAGATCACTTATTTTGCCACGATACGAAGGTATAATTTTGTTTTTACAAAATAACGAATTTTGTATTTTTACGATTGTTTCTAAAATGAGCCAATATTGATGCGTTTATATGAAAAGAGTTTTAAATCGTTCTTAGTAGAATTTCTTACCATCATAATGAATCCCGAAATTCTGTAGTAAAAGTTCATACTTTGTTCTTTTTGAATCAGTGATTCCAAATATGGAATACCGAAAAATCTTTTTTTTCTATTTTTTTCGATTTTTCAAAAAAATACTGAAAATTTTAACTAAACATTGAATAACTTCGTTATTTATAAACATAATCACACAAAACCTTTTTCCAAGTGTTAAACGTTATTATTTAAAATTTTGTTTCAAACATTGAAACAGTTGTTTAAAATTACACGGATTTTGAAAGAAATTTTGTGTTTTCGTTTCTCTCTTTTTACAAAAAATAATTTATATTTATTTTTTTTCTTACATTGTTTTGCTTAAAATTGAATGGTATGTTTTAAAAACAAAGCCCTAAAAAAAATTAAAATTTAAAAAAAAATTCGCAAACTACGTTTACTAGCGTTTTTAGCGTAATTGGCGTCGAAACCGGTTTCGAGCCAAGCGACCCTTCATGCCTTAACTCTTTAGACAAAGGCGTTGACTGTAGCAACTGAAAATCACCAAATTTGGCGGTATCTATTTAATACTGCTTTGGTGCGTTGAATAGCAAAGTAACAAATGGGAGATATTTGTGCCGAGAGATGCACTTTACTTAACGGTAAACCCATTGTTGTCGTCACAGTTTATATTTCTGTCGATCAGAATGTTATAGATTATATCCCCGAGACATTATTAGCATATACAGAAGGTGTTTCTAAACTACTGGGGAAACAGTATCATGTACTTCCACTCATACTTGGTGGCGATTTCAATATTGATTTCGATAAAAATGAAGGATTGAGATAAGTACAATTTTTAAAATCAGACCTTAATTTGGATTTTGTTTCTGGTAAAGCACTGGAGACGACTCGGTATGGTACAACCATTGATGCATAAATCAGGTATCTACCGACGTTCACGTATCGCACTTAAGTTACCACAAGCCTCTTGTCACAGTGATTAACAATGACGCGAGAATGTAATTAATACAGTGATATTAATAATTAGAAATAAATCAACCTTCTTAACAATGTACTATATGAGTAACATGTATTTTATGTAACATAATCGATGTATATTATTATATATATATATATACACATATATATTATTTTACCGAATCAACATGAAGAATGTGAATAGAAAAAAAGAAAATACACGCGTGGTTTCAGTATTATATGAGATGCGTTTATTTACCCTGTTATTTGCACAGACAACCGTACTCAAGTAAACTCAGTCACAGTTTTTTATAAGGGTCTTTTATTGCGCGATTTTCAATAACACGGTACACGCGAATTTCATGAAAAAAAATATTTTACACAATTTTCGTGTTCTAGCATGAATTTCAAAAAATTCATGCCCTTTGGATGAGGACGGTTTGATCAATTTATGACGAATTTATGATTATAATGGAAGTGGATACAAAATGACGAAGTCGAAGGTGAAAATCAGATACTAACAGGTGATTTAATTCGCGAGGCTTGAAATTTACTATAAGTATGGAACAACATTTTCTACTCGTTTCTGACAAAAGAGCGTACATTATAATTTCAACGTAATCAAGTTTTGTGTAGAGAAGGATATCAAAATTATATAAACAGCTTCAGAAACCAAAAGCAGTCGCTAATAACAGATTTTGTATCTAAAAATAAAAAGTCGTTAATAACGAACAGAAATTCTTCATTTGAATCAAAATCGACGAAATTTATTGCTAAACATATCAACGCATCTGATGAAAGTATTTTTGATCTAGTTCGTAATAAATCTGCACTTTTGTTGTAAAGTATGATAGTAATTTTTTAGTTAGTTTTATACCTAATTTCAGTTTGAATTTTTATATAGGTTGTCTTTGGCAATTAGCTGTGTAACCGTTAGCAGCTCCTCTGTCACGACTTTACAAGGTTTGTTAAATCTTAGTTGGGTAGTATTTATATACGAAGAAACAAAACTGGGAAACAACTGCACAAAAACTTTTTCACTACTTTACTCAAGAAACATAAAATCTTAATTTACTTTCTGCAGTGTTATTTATTTTTCTAATAATAAAACACGACTGGAAAACTAGAAAGCCATATTTGATTTTTGTTTTTTTTAATAAAAGTTATTATAAAATATATCTATATTCTCTCTAATAAAGTTTTACAAATTTTATGCATATTTTTAATAAGACTAAACTAAAAAATCTGTTAATGCTGCTATATCTAAAATTCTTCCATTATACATATATTAAAAATATACACCGTATTAAAAAATTATGAAACAATTCGTTTGTAATCAAATTTTGACGGAAGATGTACCAAGGAACACTTTTAATCTACTGAGCCATAACATGATGTAGAAAGTGTTCCAAATAGATATGCTACAGAATCGATCCAAGTAGATATTATTACGTTGACGAAACAAAACCTTAAATATAGTAAAATAAAAAAGATTATTTACATCGGTAGCATTCTGCAAAATTGAATTCTGCAAAGGTCGCAGATTCTCATGATTGAGGTATAAAAAATATTTGTTTCTAACTTTTGGAAATCGATAATGTGACGAAGTTGGAATTTTATTAAAAGTGAAGAATGATAATTTTTTCCTTCGACCAATACATAATAGCTATTTTAAGTTGAAAAACATTTTATATAGGTTTGCTTTCAAGCAAATTATAAAATGAATTAAAACGTCAAAAAAATAAATTTTCCGTTTATTTAAAATGGGCTCGATAAGAAAAATTGTGCATTATTTCAAAATGATTTATAAATAATATCTCGAAATAAAGAGTCAAAAAGTAAAATATTATGTGGCACAAAAATAAAAAAAATAAAAAATTGTATTACATTAAATTCTTCTATCCTTATAAATTTTACTCTACAAATCGCTGAATGCAAATGTACGTATGTATACTAAAGGAAATATTTGCACTGATTAGTATATAAAATCTCAACAAAATAAATTTCCTCTCAAATAAATGCTATTTACTACTAATGAATGAAATGTAAAGTAATGGAAAAAAAATGGCTAATAATGTTACAATCAGTGCTTGCTTTACAGTTGGTATAAAAAATTTAATCAGTGAACTGATTAAAAAATATATATAGAAATTAAATCGTATTTTGAGTTCAGAAAAGTTCAAAGTTTATAATTGTTTTCAGAAAATGTAAATATTTGAAACAAAAGAGTATTAATCTTTGATTTTTAAATTCAGAGAAATGTTTCACATAACTTTTTACATTGTGCTACGTATACAGAGGGCAGATGATTTTTCATAATTTAATTGTTTATAATACATCATAAAAACGTTCGAAATAAAGTAGTTAAGTGCGAAGATGAGAGGAATTAAAAAAGTGATAATGTCATTTATAATATGAATTATATGTCAATTCAGTAGCACTATTTTAAAGCATTAACTAGAAAATTATACCATGCATTTAACATAAATATTAATTTTGTGCTTAAATATATAAGAACAGAAAAACAAAACTGAGAAGAAGAAAAATAAATCTTTTGCCGATCACAAACCTATGGTTATTGTTTAATATTTACTACGGGATCATAAAAATTTTTTAAAAATAGAACAAAAAAAATGAGCATAAATTACAAACCTGGAGGAGCTTTTGTTTTGTTAAGATATTTTTTGTAAGATAATTTTTCTATAAATATGGAATAAGAAAACTTAAATTAAATGTCAGATTATTTAACAAATTAATACCAAAATTAATTGATTTTTAGATTTATTTACTGAAGTCTAAAGTCAAATCATATACTTTTTAATAAAACCAACTGGAAATTACTTCAATATACAATTGATGTTGGGATCATAGCGGTTTACAAAAAATTAAGTTGGAAAAATATATTTCCAAAATAAGTTACTGCCTAAGAAGGAAAAATTTTTCACAAAAATAGGTTTGTTGGCTACTTTATGATTTTCCCTTCTTTGTGTACGCTTTGTAATATTTTTATGTTCGAAATAGTTACCATTTGATTGATTAGATTTCTTATGTTCGAATTGGTTTAAATAATATGAGATAAAAAATAAAAACAAGGTTTGTAAAATATATGCAATTCATTTTGCTTTATAGATGTACAAAACCTATAATTAATTATTTATTTTAAAATATACCAGTAAAAGAGTTTGAAATTATTCTCATAAAATACATTTTGTTCTACAAGAAAAAATTTCAAAAAAAACCCTCTTGAATTTTTTGAGAGCAAGCAATTTTTATTCTTCCATTTTATGCGTTTTTCTACAATTTATGCATCGAATAAAAAAATTAATTTGTAGTTTGTACTATTATGTAGTAGTCCAATAATAATAAATTAAAAGTGCAAAATATTAAACATTTTTTCTTTCAAAATGTATTAATATTAGTAAAATATCCATAGAAATTCAAGCGAAATTCGATTTTTTCATATGTACATATATAGAAAGTGAGACAAAAACCGAGTCACTAACCTTAGATTTTCCACTCGGATCTTACCGCATATCGCACGTGCACGCTTTCAACGAATAGTTTTGGTATCCCGCGCGGACGGGCAAGTTCCACGTTCGACGTTCGCAAGCAACGGTAGCGTAATATTCCCAATCCTACTTCGCGCATCTTGACCTTGAATCCTTCAGGAGGTAGACCGGATATTTTGTCCCGCAGAGACATGGCGGTTGATGGTTAAATTGCCACAGGCAGACGAGGAAAAAAGGACAGCACAGAAGAAAAGTAATACGAAAAAACTTGTCCTCAGGGAATAGATACTCGTGTTTATTTGACCTCGCACGAGCAGCCGCAGTAAGCAAATATAGAAAATGAAAACATTAGTAAATGTGGATGAAAACGAAAATTTTAAAGTATGTACAATGTCAATAATGATTTGCATAAATAATTGGATAGAGGCATTTGTGAAGTGATAATAACCACAGACACACACAATAAAATCAATAATTATTTTATTCGTCAAGGAATTTCAATTTCTGATAGCATATCTATTTCAAATACAAGTACTCCAGCTTTTAAAATTAAATTTTGGATATGCACAATGATATGGTTTACAACAAGGGTGTCAAATTCAAAGGCTAACTGGGGCCAAACAAGGTTTAACTTTAGGTGGGCCACAAAATAATATAATAATAATATTCGTAGAAACAGGGGGTGTAGTTACCGCCAAATATCAATGATACAGGGCCCCAGCATGTATAACTACAGTCCACTAACAGGACTCTCGTATTATCTAATAAAAAGGGCCCCGAAAGGATTTTTGATACAGGGCCCACTCAGAACTAGCTACGCCAATGCATAGAAACATAAACTTATTTCGAATAATACATTATAATAAACATAAATAAAAGAACAAGGAAAATTTTAAGTTTTAGTTAAACTTGACATCTCATCTCCGCTACTATTTTTCCTATTCGAAATGTTTTTATTATATATTTGTGTGCCGATATATGCCGGCAACACACACACACACGTTGTGGGTTGCGAGTTTGGCACCTGGTTTCGGGGTCAGTCCTGACCCTGTAAATATTATTCATTTAAATGTTATTTAACGTACATACTTTAGTTTGTGCATTCTTATGACTGCTTTTAAATCAAAGTATAAAATAATTCCTTATATCAATTGGGGGCCCGTAACGATATACATAATACACACTAGCGTTTCCACCCCTGAGTGGAATCTGAAAATTCTTTGGGGCCCGTTTTGGGACTCCTTAACTTTTTACGATTTTTTGCTTACCATTTGGCGCCCTGAATTTTGGGAGCCCCTATCATTGATCCCGGCGGTAGTTAAGAGCTGTTAATGCATGGGGGAAGCATAAAGTACATTTGAACCCATTAACTATTCTTGAAGAATGAAAAAATCATTAAATATTCGTCAATACTCTAATAAACTTAATTTTGAAGTTATATGTGATGTGTGTGTTTTGTTTTTTTTTTTGGCAATATCCTTTAACACGAAAATATATTTCAGTTCTCCTCCCGTTTCGTGTTAACAATTTTTCACTGGGTATACATATATGAAGGAAAAATTTCCTTTTAGTGATAGGCAAACAATATAACAATTAATTAATGTTCTGTAACATTAATTAACATACCATAATTAACGAATAACGTTAACATACATAATACGTAAACTATAAAATTATTATGTTACAGTTAACAGTTAATAAACAGTTAACGTATAATTGTTAATTAATGAAATACGAATTGAATTATAATTTATAGTTATCTAATTAATTAATTCAAATAATTAAAGAAAATAGTACACACACAAAATGGTAAAGTAAGTATAAAAGGGATGACGCAATGTAATAATGGTAAAGCGAGAAAGAGCTCAGACTAAGTCCCTTAGCTAATTAACAAACGTTTATTAAACAAAACAGACATTTACATACATAACTAGAGAACTAACATTTAGAATACAATTAAAAAGATCGGAGCACATGTCGTACGTCCTTACAGTTCCGAAGCGGTCATCACTGAAAATTGTTCTATCCGCAGAGTACGTGAAAGTCTTTCTGCTGTTAATATGAGTGGAGTCTAAACAAGGGGTTTCTAGTAAAATTTTATCACAGAAAAATTTGCTATTTTATAAAAAATGAAAATTGATAATTTTATTCTAAATTAAAAAGATTGATTGTTCGAAAGAGATAATTCAATGAAGGAGCTTTGAGAAAAAAAGAAAAGTACAATAGCACAAAATGGTAAAGTAAGTAAAATTTTATCACAAAAAAAATTTCTCAGTTCCATAATTAATGAAAAGTATTAATAAATTTAATCTAAATTAAAACGATTGGTTGTTTGAAGAAT